>OX465243.1:30328624-30566123 GCA_949987775.1 Aproaerema taeniolella
TTTTAACACTTCTGATCCTTGGTATAAAAAGATTTATGATGGTGTTTCTAACAACCTTCAGATGTTTCCTGCGTATGTTATTAATGACGGAATACTTCTCCGTAGGATGTCTTCTGATTTTCCGTTGTCTGAAGACCCATGGCGGATAGTATTGCCTTCAGAACAGTATCAAAACGCAATTTCTGAGGTACATAACGAGTTACCTTCTATTCACCCAGGTGTTAATAAAACTTATTATAAATTAAAGTCCCTTTATTATTGGCCAAACATGTTTCATATTGTCTCAGAAGCGCTTAGAACTTGTGAGACTTGTAAAGCTTTTAAGATCTCAAATACTCAACCCCGAGGCCACATGTTATTTCCTAAAGAGGTTACAGCACCGATGCAATCGATCTCTCTCGACATTATTGGTCCGATACCGCTGGCGTATTATGGTTATCGCTATATTTTAACTATTGTTGATGTATTCACTAAATACGTCTGGCTAAATCCTTTAAAAAGGGTAAATAGTCAAGCGATCGCTACCATACTTGAGAGGGATATCTTTTTGTGCTATGGTGTTCCGCCTACGTTGTTATGTGATAATGCAACAGTTTTTCATAGTAACCAGTTTCGTACATTTTTGGCTTCCTATGGTATTCCTTCACCTTATTATACCCCTTATTATTCCCCGCAGGCAAACCCTGTTGAACGCTATAACCAGTCGGTGGTCACTTGTCTTAGTATTTTAGTTGAAACTGACCAGCGAAGTTGGGCCAAGGTACTACCCAAAGTGAAATTATATTTGAACTCATGTATAAATATGGCAACTGGATTTTCCCCCAATTTTCTGATGTTTGGAAGAGAAGTTCATTTAGATGTCAGTTCACGGCGTGTAGGCGAGACTCGAGGCTGAGAGTCGCGTAGAACGTGCGGCTGCACTCTCTTCCCTTGATCAGGTTTTTGCTAAGGTTTCAGATAGTCTTTCGTTGGCGTTTTTACGGAATGCGAGTTATTATAATAAAAGTCGTAACCCCCTCATTTTAAATGTCGGTGATATTGTGTGGCGTAGGAACTTCTCAAGTTCGTCTGGTGCTGACTATTTTTCGAGTAAATTTGCACCCAGATTCACTAAGTGTCGTGTAGTTCGAAGGATTTCCCGCCAAGTCTATGAGTTACAGGATGTCAATTCTCCTTCCTCAGGTACTTATCATATTAAAGATATACTCAAATAACGTCTTTTTTTCGTTGTTGGTTAAAGTACTTTTTTCTTTTCTATTTTTTTTGGTTGTCTTTGGGTCTATATCTTTTTGCCCTTAGACAAAGATGTTTTTTTCTTTTTTCATTGGTCGGGTGGGCTGTACAGCCATTATTGCCTGTCATGTTTGATTTGTTCGATTTCTGTCTTTGAGGTCAGTGTTCTTTTCCAAAGACATTTTATCTTTTTTTTGCTTTGGCAATTTTTTTGCTTTGTGGTCTTACATTTGTGGACGTCATAGTTGATCTATATTTATGGTATGATTTTGCATGGCCATTATGGTGGCAACATAGACATAGAAAAATTATTTGGTGGCAACCATTATTTTTGACTGTCAAGTCCGAGTTGACTGACAGTCCATTATTTTCTTTGAAGTTTAGGTCTGTGGTGTTTGCTATTTGTCGTCAGTTGTTGACATTTTGAAAGTTTTAGGAAACTTTTACGTAAATTATTACGTAATAGGTAGTTGATTTTTGTTGTTTCTATTGTTGATATCTCTTAGTGTTAGTTATTTAGGGCTAGGTTTTAATGTTGAGATGTTTCGTTTGGGATTCCCGGCTGTGTTTATTTCTCTTGTAACTTCTAGGTATTGCTCGCGTGTTGTTCTTAGTTGGTACTTGAAAAATAGCTTTGGATGTTGTTCCCAGTTACTCTCCTTTTAGGTTAATTTGTTCGTTGTGATGTTTTGTGACATTGCACTTTTTGTAAATTTCGTGATTTTCTATTCGAGATAGTAAACTTTGTTGTCATCGCGTATAAGTAGTTTCAATTAATGTTTTTGTTCTATTTTTGTTAATGCGCGATTATTTGTTGTTGGAATTATTTAAGTTTCTTTATTTAATATTGACCTCTTCTTTTTTAACTGGATTTAATTAAACTTAAACTTTTAACTTTAACTTAAACTTAACTTAACTTAAACTAAATTTAGTTTTTCTTTGTAGGGTTGGCAAAAAATTTTCAGATCTTCAGCGATAAAATTTAAAATGTTGATCGCCGAAACACACAGAAAATAAAGAAGACGAGATTTAAAAAAAAATGAAAGAATTTAATTAAACAAAAAAATAATTACAAAAATCCGACGTTAACCAAGAAAAATATTGAAAACTGAACATTTAAATTAAACTTTAAGGTGTAACATACAGGATAAACTAACACGCAAAACAATTTTCAACGTATGGTTATTTTGTTTGGAAATGAAGTGTTGGATTATTTTGAACGGTTACAATACCATACATAAAATTTAAACACAAGGCCTAACTATAATAAATTATTATCTGTAGCAAATAGGAAGATATAATTCGATATCGAATAAAATACCCCACCTACTTGTTAGATAAACCTATAACTGTTACAATTGGCACATTTTGACAAAAAATTAATTAAGAGTATTTAAAGGAATGGATAAAAAACTTAGCTACTGGTCTTCCAGAGGCCGCTGGTCAAACCGCTGTGGATTGGTGGCAGGATCAGGTAGATTAGGTCGCCCAAATTGGGTACACGTCTGTCAGAACTCTCAGCGGTAAATTGTTGTCCAAACTTTTAATGTCGTATATTAATTACACTGAAACTACAAAAATTCCAAATTGGACTAGGATACCTAATTGGACTAGGGGTAATTTTTTTTTATTTAAAATTTTTTTATATATTTTTTTAGCAACAAAAGTATTGTTAGGAATAATTTCGAGCTGGTGCTAACGAGCAGGTCGCGTGGCGATTGTGTATAATTTTGATGTCATTTTCGGAATTAACACCCCCAAAAACCTATAACGACACATGAAATGTCAATATTTTACAGCTTGGCTTTCGACCTTGCCTCACTTTTAGCGTGGAACTTTGTATGGCAGTTGTTTTGGATTAGGCTGAACTTCGTCGTAAATGCTAAATGCTCGTGAAATATTTAATATTTTTTTTTCATTTTAAAAAATAATTTTTTGCAAACGGACTACTGAATCGAAAAACTTTCGTAGTAAACCCCTTCTATCTTTTAAAAAACTATCCTATGACATCCCACTCGATGATATCGGCGAGAAAAAAAAACCATCGCCCTTTCACATGTATGGGAAACACCCGAAAAATTTTTTTTTACAAAATTTTATTTTTTCTATTTGTCGGCGCAATTAATATGTATGAACATGCCAAATTGCAGCTCTGTAGTACCAAAGATCTAATATTAGTAAATATATTCTTATTAATCCCAACAATGTTTGGCACTTGGTCTACCATTTCTCGCAAACTTGAAGGGCCAACTTATGTTTTATAGTTTTTCTTTTAAACTTGATGTATATGCTACTTCTGTGAATTTTTTCACATTTTTAGAAACAATTGTTTAGCTGGTAGAGGGGGGGGATACTTGTGTTTGACAAAAATTTTCACTTTAAAAATTTATGATTCACAAACAGAGTGCTAAATCGAAAAACGTTCTTAGTAAACTCCTTCTATCTTTTAAAAAGCTATTCTATGACACCCCACTCGATGATATTGGCGAGAAAAAAAAAATTCATCGCCCTTTCACGTCTATGGGAGACACCCGAAAAAATTTTTTTTTCTAAGGTTTTACTCTACAGTTCTGTCGGCGTGATTAATATGTACAACCATGCCAAATTTCAGCTCTATAGTACTAAGGGTTTCTTAGAAAACCCGCGGACAGACGGACAGACGGACAGACGGACAGACGGACAAACGGACAGACGGACAGACGGACATGGCGAAACTATAAGGGTTCTTAGATTACTACGGAACCCTAAAAATTGCACAATTAAATTTAAGATGTAAACTAAAACTTAACAGATTGGAAGGCCTTACTCTTAGAACAGCTTTTAACGTACGGATATTTTTGTTTGGGAAAGAAGTGTTGGTTAATTTAGAACGGTATCAATAACATACATAAAATTAAAACACATGGCCTAACTATAATAAATTATATTATCTAAAGCAAATAGGAAGATAATAATTTTAGTTCGTTAACGAATAAACTTCCCCACCTACTTGTCAGATAAATCTATTGCTGACACAATTGGCTATTTGTAAAAATAAAATAGATAAATTTTGGGAATGGAACTAAAGAACTTAGCTATAGGTCTTTTTGAGGCCGCTGGTAAATCCGCTATGAAATTGTGGCTGGAACTGGTGGTTTGGGGTGCTCGCAAACTGGGTATTCGTCTGTCAGTTCATTCAGCGAAATACTGCTACTCAGTCTTTCTTTAGGTCATTGTTAAAATCACTGAAACTACAAAAATTCCAAATTGGACTAGGATACCTAAAAGGCCACAATACCCGAAAGAGCACCAAAAGGAAGAAAAATTAAAATATATAAGTACTTTTAGAATAGAAAGGATGTCAAGCTAGTGTAACCTATACAAGAAGGATATTCTCCCCTTGTAGGTCGTAAAGTAATCCCCCCAGGTCAAATGATAACCAGATTTGATTTAAACCATATGACCCAGGATTCTCGTAACTGTTGCAAGAACAGCCTGATAGAGTATTTGTCTGAGCGTGAAGAAGATGTTGTAAAAGTGTACTGTATAGCGTAGGTAAGGTAGAGTAGGCGTGTGAGATCAAAAAAAAGAAAAGGTGAAAAACTTACATTTTGATAATAAAATTAGGTAAAGCTCCAATATTATCCCGGGAAAATTATTTCATATGGTTTTATGTAGTCAGAAGGTTAGAAACATCATTTCAATTAAAAAAACCAGACTATTACACTAGGAAACTCGTCCACTTTTACCAAAATTTTTTGTCGAATGCAAATGACAACTTCAATCCCAAACAAAATGCAAAAACGGAGCCAGTTCTAATATTTTGAAATCAATTGAATTAAAAAGAAACCGAAAGAATAAGAGAACAGAGACCGGAAAGAATAAGAGAACATAAAAAAGATCGCAAGCAGAAATGCTTGGCTTACTACGACGAAGGATGGCCAACGAGAAAGGTATCAGTATCAAACTTTTCACATTAAAAGAGATTTTCTACATTTGTTTAGATTGTCAATAAAAATGCCTGTTCATTTTATAATACTAATTATGTTTTAGATCCAGGAACCAAGAAAAATTTTACTAGAGGAACAGCGAAGAACTTAGGTACATAATGTTATTATCATGTTTAGCAACTCCTATTTTTAGTGCTGCTGCTACACAAGGAAATGAAATAAAAAGGACGCGTTGGAAATAACACAAAGGGTTTTATCATATCAGCCTATTGCAGTCCACTGCTGAACATAGGCCTCCCCCAAGGTGCGCCACATTGCACGATCCTCCGCTGTTTTCATCCAGCCACTACCCGCTATCTTCTTTAGGTCATCTGACCATCTGGCTGGAGGGCGTCCTACACTACGTTTGCCAAGAAGAGCAATTGTTACCCAAAGATCAGTTGCCATCAGAAGAGCAGACGCCACCCAAGGAATAGTTGCCACCATACGAACAGTCGCCACCTACAGAGCAATTGCTACCCGCAGAGCAGACGCTACCCAAAGAACAGTTGCCACCATACGAGCAGTCGTCACCTAAAGAGCAGTTGCCGACCAAGGAGCAGTTTCCACCGGTCATCGTGGTCCCTCATGAGGAAGTATTTCTTGAACGTCATCCAGGGGTGATAAATGGTAAATATTACATATCACCTACGCTCCATGTCTTATTAGCGGTAGCCCCATGTCCCATCATTATAGGAGGAAGTCAGTATTCCTCATGAACTTCCAAACGAGCCCTTTTAGAGATTTTCGGCTAGGTACTCTGTAACATCAAAAATTATTTACTTTCAGATTAATTCACATTTCTGGATGAAGCAGAGTACTTTTATAATTCTGAGCGCTTGTTACCCGAAGAGCAATTGTTACCCGAAGATCAGTTGCCATCCGAAGATCAGACGCCACCCAAGGAACAGTTGCCACCATACGAGCAGTCGTCACCTAAAGAGCAGTTACCACCCAAGGAGCAGTTTCCACCGGTCATCGTGGTCCCTCATGAAGAAGTATTTCTTGAACGTCATCCAGGGGTGATAAATGGTAAATATTACATATCACCTACGCTCCATGTCTTATTAGCGGTAGCCCCATGTCCCATCATTATAGGAGGAAGTCAGTATTCCTCATGAACTTCCAAACGAGCCCTTTTAGAGATTTTCGGCTTCTGTGTAACATCAAAAATTATTTACTTTCAGATGAATTCAAAATTCTGGATGAAGCAGAGTTCGTTCATAATTCTGAGGGCTCAGACATCAGCGAGAAAGATGAACAAGAAAATTCAGACGTGGACACACACAGGATGCCATTTTATCAAGAAATGCTGCTGAACCAAATCCAGCTATTTGTTCAGACCCAAATGTTAATCAACTATTAAACCAAGTCGACGCAGCCAACGACCAGGCTTTACGAAATATTGCACCTCCTGATCTTCTGTTTTTCGATTGGAGCAACGGCCCCGAAACATTTAAAGGTGTTCGTGAGGAGTTTACAGGCTCCGCACGTCCCACGTTTCCTTTGTCAGATCTGCAGAGTCCACTGGATGCCTTCAAGAAAATTTGGGACGATAAAATCATCGACCTCATTGTTTTAGAGACAAACAAATACGCAGATCAGAAATTGCAATCGCAGACTTTAAAAACACATTCGAGATTGAAAAAATGGACTCCAACCAACCGAATTGAAATACAAACTTTTTTAGCATTTTGTATGTACCAAAGTTTAGTACCACTCTCAGTAGAGCAGGATTTTTTTACAGTAACAGGCACGTTAGCTCTTCCTGGTTTAGCCAAAATAATTCTCTACAACCATTTTCTGCTTTAAAAAAAAAATAGATTTTGCCGATTCGTCAACGATGCCTGTTGATCTAACTATCCATGAAAAACGGCTGTACAAAATCCAACCAATCCTAGACCATTTAAATGAAAAATTTTGAAAGCTATATATCCCTGGACAGAACATTGCGATAGACGAGAGTCTGTTACATTGGATTTGCGCAAAAAATTGCAACTAAGGCTGCAAAAATTGGGATAAAATCCTACGAATTGTGCAAATCGGCGACCGGATACCTTTGGAAATTTATCATATATTGCGGTGCTGGTAGTGAAAAGCAACAAACCAACCCAAACGAGAAAATGGAGAAAGATGATACCGACAACAGAGACACAACGATACAGAGGGATGAGCAGCCTGCAGGTAAACCAGATTGTGCCACGGCCAAGATTGTTCACGATCTTGCTCAATCTCTTTTCGAAAAGGGGTATACACTCGTCATGGATAATTACTACAATTCTCCGCTCTTAGCAAGGTGCCTTAAAGTCGAAAAGACAGATGTGATTGGCACTCTTTGGGTTTATCGTCAAAACGTGCCCCAATCTATAAAATCAATGGCAATGACTGAGATGAGGATTGGTGAGATCGTGTTTACGCAAACCGAATATCTTTCCATATGTCTCTGGCGAGACTCAAATTTAGTATGTATAATTTCCACTTTTCATCGAACAGAAATCGGAGCCAAAGAAAAATATGGCGCTTTTCGATATAAACCTAAAGTGGTCCTTGACTATAACATGCTCATGGGGGGAGTTGATAAAAAGGATCAACTTTTAGCAGACTTCCCCATAGAGCGTGTAAGAAATATAGTGTGGTACAAAAAATTATTTCGGCGTTTACTTAACGTATCAATTCTGAACGCTTACATATTGTACCTTTGCAAGGACACCAACACCAACATTTTGCAGAGGCGATTCCGGTTTTTGCTGGCAGAATCATAAAGCGGTGCTCAGCAGCTTAAGCCTGCCATTAAAGAGGTAAAATGCTTAAAGGTTGAAAAACGAACCATACTGATAGGGAACCACTATGTGGTTAAAGGTGCAACAAAATACGCAGTTTGTGTGTGGTGCCGCAAATGTAGTAAAAAAGTTCGCACAGCCTACAAGTGCGACGTTTGTAACGTATCTCTTTGTTTGGAGTACTGCTTCAAAAACTATCACACCGTTCTTGATTAAAGATGTACGGCTTAAAATAATACAAGAGTATTTTATTTTTTCAATCTGAAATCCCTTATCATACCATACTTTACCATACCATACCTGACCTTGCCTTACTTTATTTTGCCATACCTTACCTTGCCTTATCTTACTTTGCCATACCTTACCTTGCCTTACCTTACTTTTCCATAGTTACCTTACCTTGCCTTACCTTACTTTGCCTTATATTATTTTACTATACTTACCCACCCGTATATCCGTATACTTTTATAAATTCAAGTTTAAAGATGGCCCGTCGTGTATCTGCGAGCCTAGAGTAAAACATTCTGCATAAAATAACTGTCCTCTCTTTGCAAGAGATACATTACATGTGAAATGAATAATGGACAAAGAACTAGATAGAAATACTTTATGTAAAATAATTTTAGACTGCGTTTCAAAGAATAGTTCGCTTTGCCATGATATTGATATCCGTATGTCCTTGCAATAAGGACGTCCTTACAATGGTCGCATTATTAGGACGTTTGTATTTTGTGGACATACGGATTATTTTTCAACATCATGGTTCTTTAAATTGCAGTCTAGACAAAAACAAAATAAAAACACTATAAAATACTGTAAATAAAAGTAAATTTACTTTGAATAGGTTCACAGAAGAGTGAAAGTTACAGAGATAAATAAAAGCAATTCATGAATTTTATTATCACCATATAACAAGAATAAAATCAAGCTGTGGAATGAAATCCCGTCCTAGGTTTTTCCTCTACACTACAGTATGGAACTTTTCAAGAAGGGAGTGAAAATGTTTTAAAAGGATCAGCAAACCGTTGATTGCAAATTTCCATAGGCGGCGGTGATCACTTCCAATCAGGGGACCGTCAGCCTTTTTGCCATATTTAACAATAAAAAAAGAAACATAAATGATAGATAAAGAAGGTCTCTGATCTCATCAGAGAAAGTCACGACGACAGCTCCGATGCGGCCAGAAACCATCTGACGTACGTCAGCCGCACTGCGAAGACTGGTTGCAGAAAATCCAGGCCGAACCCGACGAACGTGGTGTACACAGGATATTTCGCAGGGGAGAAGTAAAACAAACATAAACTGGGACTCGAGGCTTTGCAGCGTTCTCTATCCTGCGCGCTCCCTGAATGTGTGACGACGAATGACGCGGCGCCGGAACAGCGCTCTATTTATATTAAATCCAACTTAAATCGGGGTGTTACGCGGGGAGCGAGGGGAATATGACGCGCGAGGTGCCCGTGGGATAAGGAGAGCTGTATTGCTTCATTTTATTTACTTAAATCAAGAAAATTTACAAATTCTAATTGGAATCTAATCTTATATGACTACGACTTAATCTTGTAAATGAAAATCACAGAAATCAAATGCTTTAATTAAAAACTTAACTCTAGAATGCCTTACTTGCTAATTAAATCTTACATAGGTAAATAGTCCTAATTACATAGCTCTCTGTGCCATTTAACAATCATTCCTAACTAAAATTAACAATTTCGATAAGTAAAAAATGCTAAAATAAAGGGAAATACGCTAAATCAAGGCTAATATATGTAAGTACGTGAAATTCTATGTAAAAAATAATAAGGCAATTAAAAATATTATATACATCGTCGGCTAAATAACTAAAATATAGTTCAATCGCCAACAGAAAGTAAAGACTGAATCCCAATAAAGGAACTCATTTAAAAAAAAAACCGTATCCCTATATTATAACCTATAATTTTGAAATTAATTTCTTTAGAAAATTCGTGCAGCGTGAGCCTTATTTTCTTTGACCGACAACAGGGTCACCGTGGTTGCCTAGTGTCTTTGCCGGACAAAAATTGGGATGATATTTAGTAATTTTTTTAAAATTTTTACAGTCAATTAAAGATGAGAGTGCGGTGCCGGTGGATAATAAAATCAATAGTCAATCAATTTAATTCAGTGCTAGTTTTATTAGTGTTCTATTGAAGTGATAATCGATATAAATGTGTAGTGGTATGAACGGGAAACTTTTTTCGGTGTCGGTCATTTTAATGTCTTCATATAATCTTATATTTAACTTTTGTTTTTACCGTATTTAACGGTTGAAACATATTACTTTCGAGAAAAATTACATTTTGCTTGTAAAGTTTTTATATACCTACAAATCCAACCGTCATAAAAAGTGCAAACATGAAATTTCAAAGTGCAATTACGAGATTCAAAGTAGATTTTTTTAGATTTTTGATATGAAACACCACAAAGTGTCGGATGTCAATAGAAAGGTACGTTATTATAAGTTACTAAAAATACATTTCCTTTTTTTTTCAGGTAATGTAATACGACTTGCTAAACGTTTCTCTTTAAAGTTCCATATGCCAAGTTTGACACTCGTGTGTATTTAATATGCTTCACCTAAAAGCATATTTGTTGCATAATTAAATCTTATCTTATCTTATCTTATGTAGCCATTATGTGTCCCACTGCTGGGCAAAGTCCTCTCTCCGTTCCCTCCATGACTCCCTATCTTGTGCTTCCTGCGCCATGCCTTACAAAAGATGTCCAGCTCGTCTCGCCATCGTCGTCTCGGTCTGCCGCGTAGTCTTCTATCGGTCGGTGGCTTCCACAGTGTGGTGGTCTTTGCCCACAATTCATCCGGCATGCGGCAGACGCGGCCTGCCCAATCAAACTTTAGCTTAGCCGCAGTATGTGTTACATCAGCAATTTGGGTTTTAGAGCGCAGTACGGTGTTTCGGACCCTGTCGATCCGTTTTAGACCCAATATGCTGCGCTCCATGGCTCTCTGGCAAACCGCGAGTCTGGACCTTTGAGCTTCCGTCAAAGACCAAGTCTGAACTCCGTAGGTGAGTACTGGGAGAATGCATACGTCCACGAGTGTACGTTTTAGAGACATAGGTAAGTCACCTTTCATATGCTCTTTCATCGACCAATAGCTCTTCCGGGCATTTTCGGTGCGTCGAGCAACTTCTTTGTCTTGTCGTGCCTGGAAAGAGACTATTAGGCCGAGATAAATATACTCGTGGACATATTCCATTCTCCCGCCGTCTACCGTCACCACCCTCTTCGAGCTATTAGTCATAAGCTTGGTCTTTGACATGTTCATCATTAGTCCAGCTTTGCGGCTTGCTGTTCTGAGATCTTGCAGCATTGCCCCTAGTTCAGTTGCTGAGGACGAAAATAAGACGATATCGTCAGCAAAACGGAGGTTCTTTAGCCTTCGTCCACCAATGTCTACACCTTTACCATCCCATGCGGGCTCTATCCACTTGAAGATTTCCTCCAGGGCGCAGGTAAATAATTTTGGGGACAGCGGGTCTCCTTGTTTGGCATGTTCATACATATTAATCGCGCCGACAAATAGAAAAAATAAAATTTTGTAAAAAAAATTTTTTCGGGTGTTTCCCATACATGTGAAAGGGCGGCGATGGTTTTTTTTTCTCGCCGATATCATCGAGTGGGATGTCATAGGATAGTTTTTAAAAAGATAGAAGGGGTTTACTACGAAAGTTTTTCGATTCAGTAGTCCGTTTGCGAAAAATTAATTTTTAAAATGAAAAAAAATGTTAAATATTTCACGAGCATTTAGCATTTATGACGAAGTTCAGCCTAATCCAAAACAACTGCCATACAAAGTTCCACGCTAAAAGTGAGGCAAGGTCGAAAGCCAAGCTGTAAAATATTGACATTTCATGTGTCGTTATAGGTTTTTGGGGGTGTTAATTCCGAAAATGACATCAAAATTATACACAATCGCCACGCGACCTGCTCGTTAGCACCAGCTCGAAATTATTCCTAACAATACTTTTGTTGCTAAAAAAATATTTAATTTTTTTTTAAATCAAAATGAATTCGCGCTCGCTTCGCTCGCGAATTAAATACTTCCATTCTGTTGTATTTAGCCCAAAACCAAAGTTAGTGTCCTACCAGCTAAACGGTTGTTTATAAAAATGTGAAAAAATTATCGTTGGTAGAATATATAACAAAATTAAAAGAAAAACTATCACACATAAGTTGGCCTTTCAAGTTTGCGAGTGATAGTCGACCAAGTGCCAAAAGTTTTTGGAATTAATAAGAATATGTTTACAAGGTATTAATATGTTTACATATTGACATTTTAGGTGTCGTTTAACAGGTTTTTGGTGATGTTAATTACGAAAATGACATAAAAAGTATTTTATCAGCAGGTCTATATTATTTCTAATAATATTTTTAAAAAAAAAATTTTCGCTCGCTTCGCTCGCGAATTATATAATTTCATTAGGTTGTATTTACACCAAAACTAAAGTTATTTCTGAAACTACAAACTCTTTAATACATTTGTTTTTTAGGGTTCCGTAGTAATCTACGAACCCTTATAGTTTCGCCATGTCCGTCTGTCCGTCTGTCCGTCTGTCCGTCTGTCCGTCTGTCCGTCTGTCCGTCTGTCCGCGGGTTTTCTAAGAAACCCTTAGTGCTATAGAGCTGAAATTTGGCAAGGTTATACATATTAATCACGCCGACAGAACTGTAGAGTAAAACCTTAGAAAAAAAAATTTTTTCGGGTGTCTCCCATAGACGTGAAAGGGCGATGAATTTTTTTTTCTCGCCAATATCATCGAGTGGGGTGTCATAGAATAGCTTTTTAAAAGATAGAAGGGGTTTACAAAGAACGTTTTTCGATTTAGCACTCTGTTTGCGAATCATAAATTTTTAAAGTGAAAATTTTTGTCAAACACAAGTGTCCCCCCCCCCTCTACCAGCTAAACGATTGTTTCTAAAAATGTGAAAAAATTCACAGAGGTAGCATATACATCAAATTTAAAAGGAAAACTATAAAACATTAGTTGGCCCTTCAAGTTTGCGAGAAATGGTAGACCAAGTGCCAAACATTGTTGGGATTAATAAGAATATATTTACTAATATTAGATCTTTGGTACTACAGAGCTGCAATTTGGCATGTTCATACATATTAATTGCGCCGACAAATAGAAAAAATAAAATTTTGTAAAAAAATTTTTTTCGGATGTTTCCCATACATGTGAAAGGGCGATGGTTTTTTTTTCTCGCCGATATCATCGAGTGGGATGTCATAGGATAGTTTTTTAAAGGATAAAAGGGGTTTACTACGAAAGTTTTTCGATTCAGTAGTCCGTTCGCGAAAAATTAATTTTTAAAATGAAAAAAAATGTTAAATATTTCACGAGCATTTAGCATTTACGACGAAGTTCAGCCTTATCCAAAACAACTGCCATACAAAGTTCCACGCTAAAAGTGAGGCAAGGTCGAAAGCCAAGCTGTAAAATATTGACATTTCATGTGTCGTTATAGGTTTTTGGGGGTGTTAATTCCGAAAATGACATCAAAATTATACACAATCGCCACGCGACCTGCTCGTTAGCACCAGCTCGAAATTATTCCTAACAATACTTTTGTTGCTAAAAAATTTAAAAAAAAAAAAAAATTCGCGCTCGCTTCGCTCGCGGATTAAATACTTCCATTCTGTTGTATTTGGCCCAAAACCAAAGTTAGTGTCCTACCAGCTAAACGGTTGTTTCTAAAAATGTGAAAAAATTATCGTTGGTAGAATATATAACAAAATTAAAAGAAAAACTATCACACATAAGTTGGCCTTTCAAGTTTGCGAGTGATAGTCGACCAAGTGCCATAAGTTTTTGGAACTAATAAGAATATGTTTACAAGGTATTAATATGTTTACATATTGACATTTTAGGGGTCGTTTAATAGGTTTTTGGTGATGTTAATTACAAAAATGACATAAAAAGTATTTTATCAGCAGGTCTATATTATTTCTAATAATATTTTTTAAAAAAATTTTTTCGCTCGCTTCGCTCGCGAATTATATAATTTTATTAGGTTTTATTTACACCAAAACTAAAGCTTTTTCTGAAACTACAAACTCTTTAATACATTTTTTTTTAAACTATACTATTTGGAGATTTTAACATCGACTATGACTAGTGATGAACGATACTTAGTCTTTTAAGGCTTTTAACAAAGACTCGCCTTATTTTTGATGCCTCACGACTGATTCAGTCTTTTAGTTCCCAACCTTTAGTCATAAGACTAGCTTTTTAGTTGAAGTCTTTTAACGTAAAAAACTGAGCTGTTACTTAAACAGCTTAAAGGATTTAAAAGACTGGCGACTCATTATCTGGGAAGTCGACAGTCGTAAGGTATGTGTTGATAGAATGTAAATATCTCATTTTATCTCCTTGTCAAATGTTATCAAAATGTATTTAGTGGTTTAGGCGTTAATTATTCCTTTTGGTTGATAGGTTACAGAAGAAATATTGAATATCACACACAAACTGCGGTGCGATCCCTTTAACATAAAAGAACTTGAGTCGTTTAAGTCTTTTAAAATTAGCTGGAGTTGGTTAAGTCTTTTAGTATTTTGAAAACAACTCGAGTCGTTTCAGTTTTTAATCTTTTAATAAACTACTAAGTCTTATTAATAAAAACTCGAACTTTCAGTCTTAATTTTAGAGTCAAGTCCTGTAAGACGGAGGCGAGTCTTTTTAATAAGCCTTAAAAGACAGTCTCTTTCATCTCTAACTATGACTAACGATAGTACACCCGTTTTAAATGAATACGTAATGTAAACAATTTTTAAACAACCATTTGCATCCACGCGAGGTGGTTATTAAACAGATGATTTATTTTTCCTTGTGGCGCTGGAATCTATATTTCTCCTTTAGTTACCTTCTTTCTTCGTGACCTCGTTTTTATTAGACATTATTAGCAATTCAACCGTCCATAGCATATGGACGAGTAGAATTAAGAAGCCAGCTGCATATTTGAACCATGCTGCTACGGAACCCTACAATGCGCGTGTCCCGACACGCTCTTGGCCGGTTTTTAAACTATACTATTTGGAGATTTTAACATCGACTATGACTAGTGATGAACGATACTTAGTCTTTTAAGGCTTTTAACAAAGACTCGCCTTATTTTTGATGCCTCACGACTGATTCAGTCTTTTAGTTCCCAACCTTTAGTCATAAGACTAGCTTTTTTAGTTGAAGTCTTTTAACGTAAAAAACTGAGCTGTTACTTAAACAGCTTAAAGGATTTAAAAGACTGGCGACTCATTATCTGGGAAGTCGACAGTCGTAAGGTATGTGTTGATAGAATGTAAATATCTCATTTTATCTCCTTGTCAAATGTTATCAAAATGTATTTAGTGGTTTAGGCGTTAATTATTCCTTTTGGTTGATAGGTTACAGAAGAAATATTGAATATCACACACAAACTGCGGTGCGATCCCTTTAACATAAAAGAACTTGAGTCGTTTAAGTCTTTTAAAATTAGCTGGAGTTGGTTAAGTCTTTTAGTATTTTGAAAACAACTCGAGTCGTTTCAGTTTTTAATCTTTTAATAAACTACTAAGTCTTATTAATAAGAACTCGAACTTTCAGTCTTAATTTTAGGGTCAAGTCCTGTAAGATGGAGGCGAGTCTTTTTAATAAGCCTTAAAAGACAGTCTCTTTCATCTCTAACTATGACTAACGATAGTACACCCGTTTTAAATGAATACGTAATGTAAACAATTTTTATACAACCATTTGCATCCACGCGAGGTGGTTATTAAACAGATGATTTATTTTTCCTTGTGGCGCTGGAATCTATATTTCTCCTTTAGTTACCTTCTTTCTTTGTGACCTCGTTTTTATTAGACATTATTAGCAATTCAACCGTCCATATGCTAGTAGAATTAAGAAGCCAGCTGCATATTTGAACCATGCTGCTACGGAACCCTACAATGCGCGTGTCCCGACTTGCTCTTGGCCGGTTTTTTATGTAATAAAATGATATTTGAATGGCAAAAGTTTATTGGAAATTGTCCTGTAGTTAAAATTGAATTGAATAAATTGGTTTAATATGGTAGAAGCGTTGGTTCACCTATTTTGAGAGATTCTGATGTGATACCATCTTCGCCCGAACTCTTACCGTATTTCATCTTGCGCAGAGCTCGATGTACTTCTCAGTGTGATATTAGGGGGATGGTATCATTGTACTGGTATTTTGCAAGTTGAGCGCCATTCACTTCGCCGGGAGAATCTGAATATAATTTTTTGTAAAAGTCAGTACTAATATTTATAATTTTGTCTCGGTTTCGCTGTTTTACCCCTTCACTGTCTTTTAGGCAGCTAATCCACGATCGTCCTTTATCTATTCCCTGCCTGGCTGTTCTTAGGCATCGATTACGTTCTAGAGCTGTTTGTATCAACGTCTTATTAAACTTCCGAACATCGTTCCTTATGCTGTGTTTTACGGTTTTATCTATTGTTCTGAATTCGACACTAGTAACATTATCCCTAATTTTTTCTCTATCTTGTAATAAATTTAAAGTATTGTTGGATAGCTTCCTTAATTTATTCTGGGTCTGTTTAATCTTCACACTCGCTGTCTTTATGCTTTTCTGTATATATTCATATTGACTCTGAACATCATTCTCTGTTTCGGGATCTTGGTCGGGTTTGAGAAGATCGAATGAATTTCGCAACTCTACCTGAAAGATCTTTATTGGCAATAAGAGTGTCTTTCCTAATGTATTTTATTTTACTTTTGAATGTTTTTTCTCGGTGGATTTTACGATTAAAGAATAACCTGCTGCGAACTGGTCGATGGTCTAAGCTAAAATAAATATTGTTGATCACCTCTACATTTTTGATTGTTGATATGTCGGAAGCTAAAATAAAATCTATTTCATTTTTAGTTCTGCCAGTAGGTAAAATCCACATCCACCTTCTGTGAGATCTTTTATAAAATAAACTGTTTCCTAAGCTAAGTTGCTGTGTCCAAAGTAACCTTTGAACATGCGCACGCTGCAGTTCCAAAATGAGGACTTTGATTTGCAACGCTGCGATCTCATCAACACTGACGCGCGGAAAAAAGGAAAACGTCGCAGTTTACTCTCCCACCACCATATTTAACTATAAGAAAATACTGTATAAATAGCATAAGTTTTTGTAAATATATTAATTATCAACTGGCAGTCAAGTTTGAATCATCTCCTGCACCCCGAAGTACCAAGAACCCTCTGGAAGAGCTGCCATTGAAGTTCCCACTACCCAGTGGATGAGCCGTAGTTCCTTGATGCTTCCAGCATCCTTTCACTGTGCCAAGACACCCTTAGCCATCAGTAGATCGGTCTTGTGAGCCTGCTTGACCGGCAGTGAGAAACCATTCCCATTGGACGTCTCCCCCATAAGCCTTACTTAGCCTGACATTGACTGACTTACGCCGTGGCATACTTCGGGCTAGTGTAATCAACAAGCGCTAGTTTTGTTGGATGCTAAAGCACTTAAAACGCTGAATTACCACTCGTACGGTAGCAGATCGGGGTGCCGGCTTCCCACCAGCGGGTTCCACCGGTTACTTTAAGAAGCTGCAAATACCATATCGACGAAAAAGATTGTAGTTCAGCGTTGACGAGTAGGTGTTAGGAATAGAGTAGGGATAGGGATTTAAAAAATAATAATAATATTAAGAAAACAAAGATGGAGGTACAACAGATCAACGAACTTATAAGAAGCCAAGAATCGGATAACAACGAATTGAGACAAATTTTGAGCAACTTAAAAAAAGATTCACCTTTAAGAAAAACGGAAAAATACAGGAGTTGTTATCTACACACAAGTATGTGTAGCAGCAGTCTTCTGCTCCACAAGTGAGCACAGAAAAGGTATACACGGACGCAGAAAACTACCTACGAGAGTGTGAGAAGCGCTTGAAATTACTTCAAATCTATGAACCAAAAGAAGTGGATTTAGAAGGCAGCCCAAAAACCTTCAGTTCACCTAAACTAGTCATACAACTGTTTCGCATAAACCAAATGCAAAAAAAGATGCAGGTGACTACGCAGACTCTAAGTGAAAACAAACCCACGTGATACTATTACGTTCATTTATGGAGGCATAGTCAATACAAAACGCAGAAAACAAATCACACATTGCCACAAATGACGTATACCGCATACCCCACTACGCTTGTTGCTCTGATAACAAGCATAATTTCACGACCAAAAGTATAAGCCTTGGGGGCGCAGCGGTCACACCGTCTGCCTGCTGTAGCAAGGCGCGGGTTCGAGCCCAACTGTCGCCTAATAGCTAACGTTTTGTTAGATATGTTTTGGTTTTCAAACATTTATATAGTCATAGACCATACCATACAAATATTGAATGCAATGAAGTTAGTTTAGATTCGGTGTTCATGAGCAACCTGTTTGTCATTGCTAGACCATTAGCGAAGGTGCTAATGTATTCTTACCGTATCAGCAGTTTACTGTGTTTTTTTTGACATGCATACTAATACATATAAGTTTGCAGGAGAGGCAGCGTATTGTTACGTTGCACAATTCAGGATATAATATATCCCAAATTGCTAATGAGACTGGTCTTACTGTGAGTATTATAATTTTAAATTTTAAATTTATTTTGAGAACGTAAACATGTCTTTTAAATGGTTAGCTTAACTATTTTAATCTATTTTAGTAATGGTGCATAGTTTTTGTTCCTTATTATAATAATCTTGTTATTTTGGTTTTAGTGGAGGACCGTGCAATGTTGGGTGAATTGTTACGGAATGAGGGTAACGTGTAATATCGGCCGCGCAGTGGACGCTAGCGACTTATCAATGAATGCAAAAGTATGAAAATAATGGATTCATAGTCCCCCCTTGGACGTGAAAGTGAACAGACATGTGCACTTATTTCCTTGTTTAAATATTAAAATTATATTCTTACGAAAAATAAATCTAATAAATTACTGAGTGCTACCAGGATAGCATAGCCCAGTGCTGTTCAGTGGATGAGTGAGAAGGACAAACGTCTGAGACAAATATATTTGAGAGCACATATACTGCAGCTATCGCATTGGCCGTCTATTGTTCTCCGACCGAGTTCGCCGGATCCGTGGTGGCTCATTACGAACAAGATACCGAGGATCAACGTATTTTGTCTGCTTTCGACTACAAAAACTACGAACTTGTTGCAATGTCCAGGATGCAGAGAACTCCCCCGAATGACAGCATTCGACCTCAAGTGGCGTCGGAAAGTGATATCTCCAATTTGGATCCTAATAGTCCTATCAATTATGTTGGTAGAAGACCGAAAAGACTTCGTAGTGAAGAAGAGTTGCTTTCTCCCAACACCTCTCAAAAGGCAGATATTGTACAGATGTTGGCCAGTTGGAAAAAAGATCAAGACGAAACTATGAAATCTCTGCGCTCCGATATAGCTGAACTAAAACTACAGAATACTGCAATCCAAAATTCAAACGAAGTAATGAAAAAATCTATGTTGTTCATGTCTCTCCAATATGAAGACATGAAGAACAAATAACAAGCCCTAGAACAGGAGAGGAAGGCCAATATGAAGTACACTGCCTTTCTCGAAAACAAAATTGACGATATAGAAAAAAGACTTAAGTTCACAGCTATTGAGTTTCGTAATCTGCCTTATGACAAACCGGTTGTAGGGCGGGAGACACAACGAGACCTATGCGAAATCGTCCAAAAAACTTGCGATGCCATCAAGATTGACATCTGGGGGCACGGCAGTGCCCCCACCAAGTCGAGCAAAAAAGCGTCACGGCCGTACCATCCTTTTCTCGAAGCAATTCAGACCATTTTAGACCCCCTGTAACTTCGTTGTGGATAAAACTAGAAGACTGAAATTTTCAGTAACCATGTAGGCATTGTAACGACATGGTATATTTTAAATTTCATTCAATTTGAACCAGTATTTTAAGAATTATAACGGGTCAAATTTCTTAATTTTGTCACTCACTGACTCACCGATCATCAAAATTCTAAGGCACTTCTAGCAGACCTAGAAGCTTCAAATTTGGAATATAAGTAGTGTTTGGTGTATGAATCAAGGAAAAACTAAAAAATCTAGAAAAGACCGCAAAGAAAATTAAGGCCATACAGCCAAGTCTTCAGGAAAATTTTTCAATATTGGCTTTATTCGTAACGATGTTTTACGGCAGTTATTATTATTGCGTGCGAAGCCGCGGGTTTAAGCTAGTCCCATATAAATATAGTCGCATGGTAGTGCCCCTGCCAAATCGAGCAAAAAATGGGTATTCCCGTCATGAAAACACGTGTAAATTAAATTATTTAATGCAAAAAACGTACCTACGTGCGTATTCGTACTTATTACGAGTGCGTAAGGTTGTAAATTAATTATTGTACCACGCGCTGCGATGTTAGCGAGTGAGCGCGGGCCGTTACTACGCGCTGCGCGGTGCTAGCGCGAGGGCGCGGGGCGGGGACAGTGGCGGGGCGCGCGGAAAGGTGAATGTCGCCGAGCGAGCAGCAGCCGCGCTCATACGCGCGAGCGACCCAATGCTGTTCGGATCCCAGAAAAACGCATAGAGACAGGGAGTGGGCTCTTAGAAAAACTGTAGCTGAAGCTCAAGAAGTAGTACCGGAAAAGAGAAAACGGAAGGCTACCTACAAAAATAAGAAAAGTTCATAAGTCAAAGAGAGGGCTTTAAGAAAATTTGTTACTGGTAGATATACATATATACAATAAGTAGAAGGTACCAAAAAGGAAAAAAGTAGAACTGTCTACAAAATACAAAAAGAAATGAGATCCCATCAAAAACAATACTTGTCAAAAAAACCAAGTCTCGCAACTCAGTTGTTCTGCGGTAAAAAGTTGTGAGATCCATGTAATACCAAGTCGGTTATTAATTTATTCAGTCTCTACTTAAGCGACTTTTTGTCTTAATACGTCCAGTCTCTAAGCTGTTTAAGTAACAGCTCAGTTTTTTACGTTAAAAGACTTCAACTAAAAAAGCTAGTCTTATGACTAAAGGTTGGGAACTAAAAGACTGAATCAGTCGTGAGGCATCAAAAATAAGGCGAGTCTTTGTCATGGACCAATTAACAATAGGACTGACAATCGCCATACTAAATAGCGTATTCCTTAACTTAGTACCGTACCACCGGACAGATGTCGCTAAGTGGGTCATTTCTAGCGTAAAAGGATTTTCATCGAAGTCTCGCGCAGCCGTTCAAAGCTTTGCAACCGGAGTGTCGTAGAAGTACGCCCCTGGTGTTACTAGATGGCGCTGCAAAAGGTGTGAACTTTGGTTTACGCAAAATCGTAAGTTCTATAGGAAAATCTAAATCAATTTATAAATAATCATTAATACACTTAATCTTATGTAGCAGTTACAGTACAAGTAAACAATAACTATAAGCCTATTGTTATTAATCTGTCTTGAACTTTAATTACATTAATAAATTAATAAAAAGCGTGCAAAGAAACGTCATTGCTTGAGATGCTGTCAAAAAAAGACGTTTGACGTTTCATTATTTCATTCACTTGATTACGAATATTGCGCTGAGATTTCGAACGTTGTGTTTGTGCTCTTGTTTTTCACGACCGTGCTTTTGACTATTTTACTTTACCCTGCAAGTTTACCCGGACCTTTCGATTGAATACGCCAAACCTGTGACTTACTGCTATCGCTAACGGACTTGATTTCTTGCACATCTGATGACTCTTGCGCTCACTCTGGATTTTGAATAGCCTACGATTGGATTTCTGATACCTATTGGTGTAAGGCTTAGCACAATGTCTTATACAAAGTGCGTGTATCGCAACTGCAATAGAACAAGTCGAGACATATCTATGTTTCGCTTTCCTATAAACGATCCTGATCGTTTGATCCTGTGGATTCGAAACTCAGGTAAATTTACAGTTTTTACCTTTCTACTTTCACAAAGCTTCTACTCAGCAAAGTAATCACGTTTTCTACCAATGACTCGCAGTTCTAGATTCAAGATAGATTCAAGATTCAAGACATTTATTTGACACAAAACACTACAACACAAAGAAAATAAAATAACATACAATATAAAACACAGGACAAGAACACATACAGGAGACGACAAAACAATGTATAATTGTGCTGTAGTGCGATGTCAAATAGGACACAGCTCAGCATGTGTTGAAGCCGAGGCCCCAACGCTGGTTTTCAGCCGTACCCTTGGTGCGCGTGTGTACATAGCCGACGGACAAGAGTAATCTACTACCTAGTTCTGAAGTTATATTAATCTATAGAACTACAAATCAAAACCCCCCCTTAATAATTTTTTTTTCTCCAGGAAATATGAATTTGGATTCATTAACAAATGAAGAGCTTGGACGTCGATACATATGTGCTCACCATTTTCCACAATCAAGTGTTCATCGTGGAACAAAAAGAAGTCGTTTACTTGGACCAGCAGTTCCAGTTTATTTCCTACCCCAAGGAGATGGTGGAAATTCCGGTAAGCCAAACTTTTATATTGTTTTATAAGATGGGTTAAATCTTGACCTCAATTTTGACCAAGGAAATAGATGAGGTTGACAATAGAGCGAGTCAAATCATAAAATGCTTATTGAGGCTCTCTCGTACTCCATCGCATTGATGGAAGTCAGTAAGCTGTATTGCATCGGGTGTTTACAGAGCTTACAACACCGTATGGGTTCATAGGATGCCACCTAAGATTCAAAACAAATTCATGTGTCGTTGCCTAGGATGGATTAATAGGAGGCAGTTCTCATTTGTGTTTCCTTAGTCCCTTCTTAAAACACTCACGAAATGAGATGGGGTGGTGTTTTTCTTCACCGATCACTGCTCGGCACCAATGATTCTAAATGAAGATTTTAAGTTTTATGCACAACTTACCACATAGACTAAAATACCTAACTTAACGAATTTTATTTTTTTTAATCTAATTTTTTGTTTCTCTACATCTCTTGCAAGCTGCAGACTTTGATTTTCTCATATTACAGATCAAAACAAATAGTGTGTCATGTAAAAAATATGCAATTAATGTCATTCATGGGGAAATAAAGTAGCCACATTTATCTCATTTTAGGTATCCCATCATCACCGGAAGTTTTAAAAGTGAAGACACCACAGAAATTTTATAGCCGTAAAAGGAAAAGTCATATCAGTGAACCCAGGCACTCTTCTCCATCAGCTCAAAATCATTTGAATATCTCATATCTACACCAACATCAACTACTAGACTGTCAAGGAAAAGTGAATTTATGGGACCACAGAAACGTTTATCCAGAAAATGCTTATTTGAAGAGAAAGCACACCGAAAACTAAAAGAATGAAATATTCAGCATCCAGTTTACTGAGGAAAAACCTAGCATTGAAAGCACAAATACGCCGGCTCCGAATGAAAAATAAAACTTCTGACGTTATCACCATCAAACCTAATGACTTTAGAAGTGAAGCATCAAAAACAATGGCATTGATGCAACTTCGGAATCCAAATGACAAGACTAAATGGTCTAAGGAAGAGAAAAACTTGTGCATGTCTTTGTTTTACAAGTCACCATCGAACTATTACTATATGCGTAGACAAGGCATAGTGCTCGCTGCATCATCCACAATTCGAAAATGGCTTTCCGAATCAAGTTGCTTGCCTGGATTATGTTCAGAAGTATTTAGATATTTAAAAAAAATATTTGAAAATTCTAGTATAAGAGATAAAGCATGTGTGTTGTGCTTTGATGAAATGTCGATCATGTGTAACTTAGAGTACTCTAAAACATATGATTTCATTGAGGGATTTGAAGATTTGGGGAAAAATAAAAAAAGTGGGAAAGTGGCAAAATATGCATTAGTGTTTTTAATAAGAGGTCTATACAAAAAAATTAAAATGCCTATTGCATACTTTTTATCATCGTCAAACATAAAGGCTGACTCCCTTAAAATGCTTTTAAAAGCTGCAATTAATAAAATATTCAATGCTGGGCTTTTACCAAAAGCAGTGGTGTGTGACCAAATGTCAACGAACCGAAAAGTATTTAAGGAGTTGGGTGTCACAACAAAGAGCCCGTTCTTTTTTTGTGGAGGCAGAAAAATTTTCACATTATTCGATGTTCCTCATGTAATAAAAAATATTAGAAACAATCTATTAAATAACAATTTCCAATATGACAATGAAGTGATTTCTTTCAACGATATAGTGAAAACATATGAAATTGACAAAAAGTCCCAAAAAAGTAGATCGTTAATCAAAATTACTGACCGACATATAAGACCCAACAATTTCCAAAAAATGAATGTGCGATTAGCCACTCAAATTTTTAGTAACTCGGTTTATGCAGCAATTCGTACGGCTCAAAACTCTGGTGAACTTAAGAGTAAAACTGCCAGTGCCACAGCCAAATTTATTTTGTCAGTGAACAACATGTTTGATGGGCTCAATAGTAAAAACAAATTTGAAACGAATCAATACAAATGTGCGTTATCAAAGGACAAGACTATAGTCAGAGAAGCAATAGAAGATGGCAAAAGAATATTTGGAAAATTAAAAAAAATTACACTTAAGTTGGGTAAGAACGGGCGTTTAAAAAAAATTACATCCCGGCCTCCTTGTTTTGATGGGGTGGTTCAGTCGTGCGAAGCAGTAATCCAATTATTTGAAGAGGAAATAACAGACCAAACCATCAAATTCATATTAACCAATAAATTAAATCAAGATATTCTTGAAAATTTATTTGCCCGCTTCCGACAAAAGTTGGGCTCTAATAGAAACCCTACTGCAAAATTGCTTCGCATGACTTTTCGTAGTAATGTAGTAAATTCAATTATTAAACTACCAAAAGAAAAGAATTGCGAAGATGATAATGAACACTTTATCGAAGCTATTGGGGTTTCACCGCCCTCAACTCAGAAGGATAATATCTTGCAGAAGCAGAAGCCAGAAGAACAAGAAAGCCAGGATTGTTTGACAATGAATGAGCCTGGTTTGGTTCAAAATATAATTTCAACCCCAACTCCTTCTAGCTCCATGGTTTCCACGCCCACCCTAGAAGAATGCTCTGTTGCCTACTTCGCTGGCTACCTTGCTAGGTGTTGCCTAAAAAAATTCCAGAATTGTGAAAGATGTACAAACAATTTAACTGAAAAGGAAATTGATTTAGATGACGAACGACAGCTTTTGATTTTAAATAAAAGTTACAGTTTTAATCAATCGATTACACTAAAAATGCCCTCAAGCAATTTTCACCAATTAGTAAGTTTGGCTCTGGACGCATTTAGCCAACACTTTACCAATGTACACCAAAAAAACCTTAGAGCGGGACTGCATAAATCGATCTATAATTATTTAAGTGATTTTGATAATATATTTAATATTTCATGTGCAGATCACATTAATTATATAATTAATAAAATGATTATAGTCAAGATACATTTTTATTGTAAACTTAACAAAAAAAATACAGTCAAGAACAAACAAAATCCTAAGTTAAGAATTTTAAAAAATATGTAGTTGTATTGGTTTAATAAAATGTACTTATGAAATGGTTTTTTTGTCCATCAATTATCTTTATCTCCTTACTTTTATTGATCTAGGTAAGTACACACGGCAGCACATCAGGTCAGGCTTTACATGTTGACCTTGAGACTTGTCACCCTTATCTCACTTGTAATACCTAGTGCCGGTTTTCCAAGTGCAAACATGTAACCTGCCGGACGGATTATTTGAGAAAAGTAACCTTTTTTATTTGAATCAGAGGATAATTACTGTGTGAAAAAGAACCTCCTAGCTATATTCAAAATCATGAACCAGTATCACTCAAATAACACATTTATGAAAAAGAAATTAAGTATTTTTTCAATGGGAATACATACTTAGTTTATTTTTTGCCTAAACGTAGACATTACTCCTACACAGACACGCGAGGGGTGCGGGTAGCGCTCGGGGGGTGCGCCCGAGTGGTGTCTACGTTTAGAAAAAAACAAAAAAGTGTTCAGTAAGTGATAATGGTTCAGGATTTTCAATAAAGCTAGGATGTTCTTTTTTAACCTGTATATCCCATGGAAAACATAAATGTGAAATGAGAACCAAGTTCAATATTATGATATATTTCCTTGGTTGTGAGATCTAAATGGGTGCCAAGCTCAATGATCTGTCTTGTCATTTATTTATAACAACATAAAATATTTTATTTCAACTTTACATATCATTTCTTCTTATAACTTAGGATAATATACTAAAGCCTAAAGTTTGACTTGGCTTGATCTCTTATACGAATTATTATTAAGTACCTACTAAAACTGCAATGGAAGAGCCCTATGTTCGATGGCTAGCTTCTATAAGAACTTACAGCTTTAGAACTTGCGAAGGTTATAATATAATTCTTAAATGAAAACTAGTCAGACCTTAGGCTTCAATATATTATCCTAAGTTATAAGAAGAAATTGAATTTAAAGTTATTATACAGGGCTTTACGTATCTCTCTTTCAACCTCTCGGGTGGTTAATCAGTCCATGAAACTGAACAACTTTCCCAAGGAACATAGGTCAAAATACGAAAAAAATATTTTGAGTTCCCATACAAACTTCATCAGCATATAGCGCATTTTGTATGGGAGATCAAACATTTTTTTCGTATTTTGACCTATGTTCCTTGGGGAAGTTGAATAGAATAGAATAGAATAGAAAAATCTTTATTTTATAGGGCATTCAGGATGTCACTTAAAACAAGTCAAGATTACAATGAAATACATACAAAAATACATTAAACGATTTAAATACATACATACGCATTCGTACCTCTGATCCTACTGACTCTTGATACATACATACGCATTCGTACCTCTGATCCTGTTGTTCAGTTAACACCACCCATCTCTTAAGAGGCGACTAAGGAAACACAAATGAGACCTGCCTCCTAGTGCCTCTCAACGATACCTCAGTTTTGTTTTGAATCTGAGGTGGCGTCCTATGGTCTCATGCGGTGTGGTAGGCTCTGTGAATGGCCGTCTGGTTCGCGACGACTCCTACCGAAGTCTGACGCCAAACACTTGCTGTTTCTTGTTGTTCCGCCGGTGTGTGGGAGTACCAGTGTCATAATTGGCATTTTCTGGTTAACTCCATCGTCGGCCACATCTACGACCTTACCATTTAGTATTTTCAAAGATTTTTGAAAATTATCCTCTGTTCGTAGCAAGCCAAAATTTTTAAATTTGACCGTTATTTTGATAACTTATGATGAAGACTGTGGCATAGTTGATTTATCACACGAAAGGGTGATTCAAGGTGATAATGCTGCACAAAAAAAGTTGAAAATTCTTAAAATTAAATAAGTTATGATTTTTTAAAGTAGCGCTGGTAGAAAATTCCAAAAACACTTTCAAAAAATCATAACTTCTAAACTACAAAAAATCGCGGAACATACATGAGGTATTTTCGGATTGACACAGGGGTGAGGAATCTAAAAAAAAATCCTTGACGTCGCCTTTTGGACCACCCTGTTTATACGACAAAAGCTATAGAGAATGCAAAAAACTTTTAGTTAAATGGATGCAGCTTAAAAGTTATCATGAAACAGAGTCCTTACTGGAACATATAGTTTAAAACTTGGTTGCTTACCAGGTAAGTAAATATAATAAAGGTGTACTTGAATAAAATAAAAACAAAACAAATTAATAATAATAACAAAACAACATCATCAACACATTCACAAACACACACATTCATTCATTCACATAATCAAGCATCTCTTTCGTGTGCGAAGGTGTTATTGTTAGTTTAATGTAAGTTAAATATGCTAGATTAGATAAGGAAGTAGTGTTAAATTTGTTTTTATTTACAACATACCTATAACATATGAATGTCTAAAATAGCAGATATAAGTATGGAAGAGCGGTTCCTCCTAACACAGGCTTAACAGCTTACAAGGAGGTATAACCACTATGTAACATTAGCTATTAAGCATGTTGAAAATAAATTTATTTTATTTTTATTTATTTTTTAACTTGGCACCCATTTAGATCTCACTTCTTTTGTCGTTGAAGTCAACAACCAAGTGATATTATCATAATATTGAACTTGTCTCTCATTTCATATTTATGTTTTTGATGGGATATCATTACTTTTAGTACATGAATAATTGGTGGGTCCCATCAAGACCAGCTGTCATCAATTTTAATTGCTTATTCTTACATTTCAGGAAATATAAGTAAGTGTTTCTATTAGAATAGGTAACTGAAAAATTAAAATAAAAAGACAAAAAATTACTAGTTTCTGATTTATTCCTTTGTATTCACCCAACTACCTATCTGGATGCCAAATTTGAACTTTCTAGGTCATCTGGAACTGGGATATAGTTTTGATCTATGGGACAGTGATAAAATTACGATTTTTGGACGTATCTAAATAACCATTAGAGGTGTGTTTATGAAATTTGGAGCACATATTAATCTCGCGGGTCCCAATATATGATTCAAATTTGACATGTTTATGTGCAATAGTATTTGAGTTATGAGGGGGTCAAATGTGGCTCCAAATGGTTCGTGTTAAATTAGACACGGTGCTGCTCGCCAGTTTCTTGAACTTGGCTTTGACTCGCTACCGCGTGTCTCGATAACCATACCGAATGGCTTGCTTTAATCCAATTTCTGGAACCCTACTCATTTTTTCCCGCTTAATCTCGCTACTATATCGTGGACGCGCTCCGTCAAGCTTTGCGGTTTCGCATTCGATACCAGAATGGTTGCATTCATGCATTTGGTTGGTAGTTTTTTCTTACGAATAGGAAGAAATTTCGTTCCAGCATCTTAGCTTTTACCGCGGGGCTTGACGGAGCGTGGCGAAATAGTAGGTAGCTATCTACTCAGATACTGCGGCGCCCGCGCCCGGGATATGACGGAATCGACGGAGACGCCACGATCGGTATCCGATTTAATCTCTGATTTTTTTTAACGCCATCTACTTGTTTCCTTTAGAACTACTACAACAACTGGTATACTTGACGTTTATAGCAAATCCTTAAGCGACGGGAGCGAACCTGGCGGAAAACTTAAGAAACCTATATCCCGATCAATTCGGTGCGCCATCTAGGTTTAATACGGCATTTTGAGCTTTTTCCGCGCTACGCCATTTAGTATGGCGATTGTCAGTCCTATTGTTTATTGGTCCATGGTCTTTGTTAAAAGCCTTAAAAGACTAAGTATCGTTCATCACTAGTCATAGTCGATGTTAAAATCTCCAAATAGTATAGTTTAAAAAACAAATGTATTAAAGAGTTTGTAGTTTCAGAAATAACTTTAGTTTTGGTGTAAATGCAACCTAATCTATACATATAATAAAACTGTAGAGGTCGAAATTCTGTACATAGAAAAAAAATGCTAAAAACCGAGTCAGGGGGATGTAAGAAGAGAAATAAAACAAATCCCGATTTTTTTAAAATTTTTTGTTTCTCTGTTTGTCTGTTTGTCTGTTTGTCTGTTTATCTGTTTGTCTGTTTGTCTGTTTGTCTGTTTGCACGGGCTAATCTCCGAAACTGTTGGACCGATTTAATTGAAATTTTGCATGGTGGTACTTTATATCCCCGGTCAACATTTAGGCTACATAAAATCTCGAAATTTAGCCAGTAAATATAAAACCAACAACAAAAACCCCTGAAAAAATTCAAAGCTAGGTGTTTTTCAGTACATTTTACTCATACCATAGAGATCAACGTATTTTTGACATACATGGGCTAAAAGCATGAACATGTTGTTTTTTAAATTTATCTCTTTCGAGAAAGGCAAAGGAATCTATGTTCATACAGCCAGGTCTTCAATATATGTATTTTTTAGCTATGTCTTCAATTTATTTCTTCACTCCTCTCATTATCCGTAAGCCGATAGTGTTTTGTTTACGACGAACTATGGCGGCGAGAAGCACTGCCGCTGAATCTTTGTCGAAACCAAACGGAGCGGATACACTATATCACTTGAATTACTTTTTAACCGACTTCCAAAAAAGAGGAGGTATGTTCGACTGTACACAGGATAGAATTTTGTAATGCCACCTGAAGGGAAAGTACTCTTAATACTGTAGATAGAAAATTATATTCAAAGAAAACATTCCTTTATTTTTGAAAAAAAAGAAAATTGCATTCAAGGATTTTCGAAAATTCGCTTGCCACAAGCGGGAATCGAACCGACTAAAATCTGTAAGAATACCCTGTACTTTTATTGCGTCGATCGTTAGGGTCAATTATAAGGATGAAATCTTTCTAACAAACTTGGTAAATTAAATGAAAGAAAAACCATTAAATCTGTGAAATCCGGACTTATAAATTCAATGAGTCAATACCAATATGCTAAATTCAATGGTTTAATTTAAGATTTCATAGTTTTCCTTTCGTTTAATTTCTAAGTTTTTCAGAGAAATTTCATTCTTATAATTGACCCTAACGATCGATGCATTAAAAGTACAGGGTGTAATTTTTACAGATTTTAGTCGGTTCGATTCCCGGGTGTGGTAAACGAATTTTCGAAAATCCTTGAATGCAGTTTTCATTCTTTTCAAAAATAAAGGAATGTTTTCTTTTAGTACAATTTTCTATCTACAGTATTAAGAGTACTTTCCCTTCAGGTGGCATTACAATAAGTGAGTCGGAAGAAATTACAATTATAGTAACTGACCCACAAATATAAAAAAAAAACTGTGCTGAACTGGCACTGAACAAAAAAATTAGGGATGTGCCAGCTGCCAACCAAATACATTGCACTCTTGGTACAGAGGCCAGCGCATCTGGTTACTCCATTTTCATTGTAAAACCGCTCTTATCACAACAGCACAGAGTGCACGCGTGTGGTAACCTGAGTTGGGGCCGTCCGTACATAGCAAAATTTAGACAATTCGGCCCTGTCGGAGAAACTAAATGACATTATTCTTTCTTCAGGATGTCACTTTTTGAAAACAATAAAACGGCTTATTTTTATTTTTAAGCAAAGTAATCTACGGCCGTACAGCCGGTTTTTTCAATGCATTTCTTATTTTTAAAGGCGGGTAACTCAATAGAAACTGACAATTGAAATTTGTTTTATTAAATCCACTATGAATATGGTCTATATAGGTGTGATCTTGAATTCGTTTGTCATTTATTGTACTTACCTAAGTAATAGGTCTTTCAACATACAATTTTCGTAAATTTTTTGACTCCACATATTTTTATTATGTTATGTTATGTTTGTCGGGCGTTTTCCGCACTTAGCCTCTCAATTGGGCCATATATTTTTATTATATCAAAATTGATTTTTTCACAGAAACGCGAAATACAATATTAACTACTTTTTGTGAGATTGTTAAGACAACATAAAACTTTTTAAAGAAGTTTTAGAGGCACCACTAAAGAAGACTCAAGTGTAGAGTTAAGTGTTGATTGTCTATCTCTCTCACTATCTCTCTCACTATAAAAAAAACGACTGCTACTTAAGTATAGAACAGAGTCGGAGTCGCGTTCTGTAATACGGACCTTAATCTATCAAAATCAGCAAGTGTAACAATGGTATATACCTATAGAAAATATAAGCGATAGAGGAAACAACTATGTTTGAGCTTTGTTTTCAGATCCAAAGTAATGTATTAAGTATCAACCTAATATGACATAGTTAGCCAAGTTTTCAAGTGAAAAATATTTTTAGAAATTGCTGTTCCTTAGTTATCAATAAACGAAAATATGAACGAAATAAGTAATTTCTTTAATAAAAAACTGCAATTCATGTATCTGTAGTTGTGTCAGTGAACAAACTCGGTCTATAAAAATACATACAACACGCAGACAAAGTTGCGGGCATCAGCTAGTGAAATTATATAATTCGCGAGCGAAGCGAGCGAAAAATTTAAAAAAAAAAATATTATTAGAAATAATATAGACCTGCTGATAAAATACTTTTTATGTCATTTTCGTAATTAACATCACCAAAAACCTATTAAACGACACCTAAAATGTCAATATGTAAACATATTAATACCTTGTAAACATATTCTTATTAATTCCAAAATCTTTTGGCACTTGGTCGACTATCACTCGCAAACTTGAAAGGCCAGCTTATGTGTGATAGTTTTTCTTTTATTTTTGTTATATATTCTACCAACGATAATTTTTTCACATTTTTAGAAACAACCGTTTAGCTGGTAGGACACTAACTTTGGTTTTGGGCTAAATACAACAGAATGGAAGTATTTAATTCGCGAGCGAAGCGAGCGCGAATTCATTTTGATTTAAAAAAAATTTAAATATTTTTTTAGCAACAAAAGTATTGTTAGGAATAATTTCGAGCTGGTGCTAACGAGCAGGTCGCGTGGCGATTGTGTATAATTTTGATGTCATTTTCGGAATTAACACCCCCAAAAACCTATAACGACACATGAAATGTCAATATTTTACAGCTTGGCTTTCGACCTTGCCTCACTTTTAGCGTGGAACTTTGTATGGCAGTTGTTTTGGATTAGGCTGAACTTCGTCGCAAATGCTAAATGCTCGTGAAATATTTAACATTTTTTTTCATTTTAAAAATTAATTTTTCGCAAACGGACTACTGAATCGAAAAACTTTCGTAGTAAACCCCTTCTATCTTTTAAAAAACCGGCCAAGAGCGTGTCGGGACACGCGCATTGTAGGGTTCCGTAGCAGCATGGTTCAAATATGCAGCTGGCTTCTTAATTCTACTCGTCCATATGCTATGGACGGTTGAATTGCTAATAATGTCTAATAAAAACGAGGTCACAAAGAAAGAAGGTAACTAAAGGAGAAATATAGATTCCAGCGCCACAAGGAAAAATAAATCATCTGTTTAATAACCACCTCGCGTGGATGCAAATGGTTGTATAAAAATTGTTTACATTACGTATTCATTTAAAACGGGTGTACTATCGTTAGTCATAGTTAGAGATGAAAGAGACTGTCTTTTAAGGCTTATTAAAAAGACTCGCCTCCGTCTTACAGGACTTGACTCTAAAATTAAGACTGAAAGTTCGAGTTTTTATTAATAAGACTTAGTAGTTTATTAAAAGATTAAAAACTGAAACGACTCGAGTTGTTTTCAAAATACTAAAAGACTTAACCAACTCCAGCTAATTTTAAAAGACTTAAACGACTCAAGTTCTTTTATGTTAAAGGGATCGCACCGCAGTTTGTGTGTGATATTCAATATTTCTTCTGTAACCTATCAACCAAAAGGAATAATTAACGCCTAAACCACTAAATACATTTTGATAACATTTGACAAGGAGATAAAATGAGATATTTACATTCTATCAACACATACCTTACGACTGTCGACTTCCCAGATAATGAGTCTTTTAAATCCTTTAAGCTGTTTAAGTAACAGCTCAGTTTTTTACGTTAAAAGACTTCAACTAAAAAAGCTAGTCTTATGACTAAAGGTTGGGAACTAAAAGACTGAATCAGTCGTGAGGCATCAAAAATAAGGCGAGTCTTTGTTAAAAGCCTTAAAAGACTAAGTATCGTTCATCACTAGTCATAGTCGATGTTAAAATCTCCAAATAGTATAGTTTAAAAAACAAATGTATTAAAGAGTTTGTAGTTTCAGAAAAAGCTTTAGTTTTGGTGTAAATAAAACCTAATAAAATTATATAATTCGCGAGCGAAGCGAGCGAAAAAATTTTTTTTTTAAAATATTATTAGAAATAATATAGACCTGCTGATAAAATACTTTTTATGTCATTTTCGTAATTAACATCACCAAAAACCAATTAAACGACCCCTAAAATGTCAATATGTAAACATATTAATACCTTGTAAACATATTCTTATTAATTCCAAAAACTTATGGCACTTGGTCGACTATCACTCGCAAACTTGAAAGGCCAACTTATGTGTGATAGTTTTTCTTTTAATTTTGTTATATATTCTACCAACGATAATTTTTTCACATTTTTAGAAACAACCGTTTAGCTGGTAGGACACTAACTTTGGTTTTGGGCCAAATACAACAGAATGGAAGTATTTAATCCGCGAGCGAAGCGAGCGCGAATTTTTTTTTTATTTAAAATTTTTTTAGCAACAAAAGTATTGTTAGGAATAATTTCGAGCTGGTGCTAACGAGCAGGTCGCGTGGCGATTGTGTATAATTTTGATGTCATTTTCGGAATTAACACCCCCAAAAACCTATAACGACACATGTAATGTCAATATTTTACAGCTTGGCTTTCGACCTTGCCTCACTTTTAGCGTGGAACTTTGTATGGCAGTTGTTTTGGATTAGGCTGAACTTCGTCGTAAATGCTAAATGCTCGTGAAATATTTAACATTTTTTTTCATTTTAAAAATTAATTTTTCGCAAACGGACTACTGAATCGAAAAACTTTCGTAGTAAACCCCTTTTATCTTTTAAAAAACTATCCTATGACATCCCACTCGATGATATCGGCGAGAAAAAAAAACCATCGCCCTTTCACATGTATGGGAAACACCCGAAAAAAATTTTTTTACAAAATTTTATTTTTTCTATTTGTCGGCGCAATTAATATGTATGAACATGCCAAATTGCAGCTCTGTAGTACCAAAGATCTAATATTAGTAAATATATTCTTATTAATCCCAACAATGTTTGGCACTTGGTCTACCATTTCTCGCAAACTTGAAAGGCCAAGTTATGTTTTATAGTTTTCCTTTTAAATTTGATATATATGCTACCTCTGTGAATTTTTTCACATTTTTAGAAACAATCGTTTAGCTGGTAGAGGGGGGGGACACTTGCGTTTGACAAAAATTTTCACTTTAAAAATTTATGATTCGCAAACAGAGTGCTAAATCGAAAAACGTTCTTAGTAAACCCCTTCTATCTTTTAAAAAGCTATTCTATGACACCCCACTCGATGATATTGGCGAGAAAAAAAAATTCATCGCCCTTTCACGTCTATGGGAGACACCCGAAAAATTTTTTTTTTCTAAGGTTTTACTCTACAGTTCTGTCGGCGTGATTAATATGTATAACCATGCCAAATTTCAGCTCTATAGTACTTAGGATTTCTTAGAAAACCCGCGGACAGACGGACAGACGGACAGACGGACATGGCGAAACTATAAGGGTTCGTAGATTACTACGGAACCCTAAAAACTATCCTATGACATCCCACTCGATGATATCGGCGAGAAAAAAAAACCATCGCCCTTTCACATGTATGGGAAACACCCGAAAAAATTTTTTTTACAAAATTTTATTTTTTCTATTTGTCGGCGCAATTAATATGTATAAACATGCCAAATTGCAGCTCTGTAGTACCAAAGATCTAATATTAGTAAATATATTCTTATTAATCCCAACAATGTTTGGCACTTGGTCTACCATTTCTCGCAAACTTGAAGCGCCAACTTATGTTTTATAGTTTTCCTTTTAAATTTGATGTATATGCTACCTCTGTGAATTTTTCCACATTTTTAGAAACAATCGTTTAGCTGGTAGAGGGGGGGGGGGACACTTGTGTTTGACAAAAATTTTCACTTTAAAAATTTATGATTCGCAAACAGAGTGCTAAATCGAAAAACGTTCTTAGTAAACCACTTCTATCTTTTAAAAAGCTATTCTATGACACCCCACTCGATGATATTGGCGAGAAAAAAAAATTCATCGCCATTTCACGTCTATGGGAGACACCCGAAAAAAATAACCATGCCAAATTTCAGCTCTATAGTACTAAGGGTTTCTTAGAAAACCCGCGGACAGACGGACAGACGGACAGACGGACAGACGGACAGACGGACATGGCGAAACTATAAGGGTTCGTAGATTACTACGGAACCCTAAAAAGGGAGAAGATATAATGAAATAACTATTTATTAAAAGAAATAATTATTTATTATAAAAGAACTTATAAAATTTTATAACACTAATAAAATTTTACTCTTCTGGCCTTTCTATTAGCGAACTCTTTTATAAGGTTTTCAAAGTCTATGTTATGTGCGATTTCGTTTTCAATTGACAAAGTTGCCAAGTTTGTCAATCTAGATTGAGATATTGCTGATCTAAGATAGGTTTTAATCAGCTTCAGCTTTGAAAAACTCCTCTCCCCACTAGCAACCGTTACAGGTATAGTAATTAATATTCGCAATGCTATCCATACATTTGGATACAGTTCTTGTAAGTTGCGATCTTTGATAAAATTTAAAACGAAAATAGGAGTCACCATATTCTGATCAGGCAAAAAGGATTTCAGACTTAAGAGTTCATCACACAACATACAACCATCTATGTCTGATTTACAGTTTACAGTTAATTTTAATTGGAGATCATCACAGAGTTTGACAAGGTCGGGTTTTTCCGGAATCTGTTTAATATTGTACAAAAAAGACCAAGATTCCGAGTACTCATTTAACTGTTCGAACCTTTCATTGACTGAAGTTAATGTAGTATCCAAAAGACAGTTGAAAAATTCAATCTCAATTTTTTTTTCTGGAGAAGTTATGGGGTAATCGCGTGCAATTTCACCAGCTTGACGCTTAACATATCGAAGTCTTGTTGTAGCTCTAAACACAGGTTCAATTTCTAGTTCTTCGGCCAATTCCCTCGCAGTTAAAATAGCGCTTTTAAAGCCTGTATTTCTATAGTCTTCCAAGAAATTGCAGCATTTTTTCAACATTTCTGTACATTTACCAAGATCCATGTCTGTTGATTGTAGAGATTTACTTACGATATTTATTTGAAAAAGTATGTCATACCAAACAACCAATGAAACTATGAAGCTGAAATCTTTTAGCTGTTCGGTTAGAGTCGTAGCCTCATGAGACACTTGAACATCAGTTTTCTCAGTTTCAATAGCCAAAGTAATTAAAGCATCATGGATGGCACTAATTTGATAACGGACTGCTTTAACACTGTTTATTCTTGCTTCCCAACGTGTGTCACTGAGCTTTTTTATAGTATATAGTCCCAAGTGATCGGTTAGAATTTTCCATCGATGAACAGAAGCTGAAAACAATGTGAACAACCTCTGAAGTACCCCAAACAAAGTTACTGATTTTACGGATGACTTCGCGGCATCGCATAGTACTAGATTGTAGCTATGACAGCCACACGTGACATAAATAGCTAAGGGATTTATGTCGAGAATTCTCCTTTGAACCCCAATATTTTTTCCTTTCATATTCGCCCCGTTATCATAACCCTGACCCCTACAATTGCTCAATTTAAGTCCGTATTTATTTAAAACACCAATAATAACTTCAGTCAACCTTTCACCAGTTGACTCATTGACAGGTATAAATTCCAAGAAATGCTCTTTTACTGATATTTTATCATTATCTGATAAATTAACAAATCGTAATGTCAGCGAAAGTTGTTCTACATGACTAATGTCTGGAGTACAGTCAGCTATAATAGAATAATATTTTGATTTCTTTGTGTTTGATATGATTTCTGACTTCACTTTTTCACCCATCAGCTCTATTAATTTATTTTGAATGTCTTTTCCACAGTAGTGGTCTGAAACATTACCTTTCATAGCTAATCGCAAGTGCTCCTTCATAACTAGATCAAAATTGCCTAGTAGTTGTACTAAGCCTAAGAACTTTCCGTTATTTGGCGTATATAGTTTGTCGGAAGTACCTCTGAACGCCATATTGTTTTCAGCTAAATAAAGTGTAATATGCATCAATCTAGACAAAACATTATTCCATCTTGTAGTTTCCTTTCTGATCAAATGTTGCTCTTGGCAATCTATTGTTTTTCCTGATTTTAATCGTAGTTCAGCATCAATCCATGAAAGGTAAAACTTCTTATGAGATGCGCTATTTTCATGATTTTTTAACATTTCAGATAAGTGTTTCCAGTTGTTGTACCCTTCAGATACTAAGTTCGACGTTGAGCTACTGTCAAATACTCGACAACAAAAACAATAAACTCGATCCTTAGAAACGGAGTAAATTAACCAACGACGCTGAATTGTTTAATTGTTTGCAAGTTTTTTTGTGAAATGGGAATTAGAGAAATGACGACCTGTATCATTCTTCGGATAATTATCAATTTGGGTTTGCACTGGGCCACTAGTAATTATATGATCAATAATTTTGCTATTTCGTGTGACTGGCCAAGTGGCTGGATCAGATATATTCGGGACAACAGTACCAACGTCATCTAGAATTTGTATTTGTTGTACATCACCAATAGAGTCATCCTGAGCAGCATTTGTAATTTTATCACAGCTTGTCACCTCACTTTGGGAAACTTTGTCCACAATCTCATCAACACAATCTTCAATCATCTGATCTGACTTGTCAGATAGAGGCTCCACTACCGATACATTCATTTGTATTCCAGATGTAGATGGCATATTCAGGTCTTCATTTTTTGTTGTGATATATTTATCTATATTCATGAACTTTTTTGTTCTTTGAAATTCCTTTTCTTTTTCGGCTTTCCGTTTTCTATATTTTGACCCAGATGGTTTTCTTTTGATATGATCAACGTGTTCAGACGTTTTGAACTAATCAATTTTTTGTAATCATAAAATCTGCAACAAATTAAATCTCTGAGTCCAAACACTTTAAAAAGAAATTACAATAAAATGTTATTATAACGATACCGATACGCGTCGTATTCGGGATAGCAATTGTGTCCTAGATTTTTTGAACTTGCCCAATTGGCTTAGAATTCAAACCGGATTTAATTCCTACAAAAGGTTTTATTTTTTTAATAATAGCTTCATTTGTTACCAAATGCATAGGATAAGAAATATGATTTTTTTGGTTATTATAACTTGAACAGTTTACAAAATATGACACTTTTAGTGATATTCTGATTTTTCGACATTATCTTAAATAACTCAAAAACAAAAGAAGATCGAGGACTGATATTAAGCATAGTGTTCTTAGGACCTGTGCTAGTACACCATCTGAAAGAATGACCAAATCCGTCGTTAGGGGGCTACTCTTGTTCGCTTAGCCTACTTGACCCTTTATCCAACTTTGATGAGCTAAAGCATGAGAACGGGTAGTCCAAAAAATATTAATCCTGTCTTATCCTATGCAGGATTAAATGCCCTCCAACTTTTATGAAGGACAGTTTTCGATATTGTTAGTCTTTTACGAGATATAACCAAAAGATCGCAAAAATATCCCTTTTGGGGTACATTTTTACCCCCCACCACTTACGCAGACCTCCGCCGAGGGGGAAAATTTCGAATAGTCTTATTTGGCAACAAATGAAGCTATTAAAACAATAAAATCTCTTGTAGGATTTAAATCCGATTTGAATTTTTTGTTGGTTTTATTCTATTGACCTAACAAGGAAGGTCGAAAAATCTAGGTAACGTTGATATGGCAGCAAAATATTTGTGTTTCGTGATAGTGCTCAGATTTGTACCCATGAAAAAATTACGGTCATGATGGGATGGACGGGAATGGGAATAAGACATTTTTTTCCTGCATTAAAAAGTAGGTAATCTATAGATGTATTTCTTCGGCTATAGACCTATCTTATCAAAATTTCATCATTATCATTTAATTAATTTCAGATATTACCCTGCCCCAAACATTTAAACAAAAAAACAAATGTTACCTTTTTATTATAATAAATAATTATAGATGGTTAAAAGTACTTACCCAATTAAATAATCCGTCAAAAAACCACTTTCTTCTTTTACACTATTTATTTATACAACTTTTTAGATAAAACTAATGTCACTCGGTAGTAGAAGTGAAAAGTGACGAACATTAACGTAAGCATGGACAGTCTAATTACTACGTCGCGCTCGCGTCTGTTTGTTTTAAAATAGTTGAAATAATTGTTTTGTACGTGCTCCGATTTTACGAATGAGAATGAGCTGAGTTTGTTCCGCTTTGCTAAAAATAACGCTAACTCTTTTTAAGTAAACTAAACTGTTAAAAAGTAAACTGTTAAAAAGAGATAGACAATATGTTTCTCTACGATTGGGAATCCCCGGTAAAATGAAATGCATGCAGTGCCAAGTGTTGCCAACATAAAGATTTTTTCGCTAATTGAGGGAATTTACGAGTAAGTAAACCTCGAACTATGAGCGATGGGCTACAACAAAGGTGCGCCTGCGGCGCCTCTTTTATCCGGCGCCCTGGGCGATCGCCCAACCGTGCCCTACCCTAACGCGGGCACTGCACGTTGGATAGAAGGACAGGACAGCTACCTTACTGTCTCAAGGCCTCCCTGGGCCGCAGCACGGCCCAGGGACTTTGCCCAGGCGCGAACCCTACGCTACAACAATACTCGTATTTTTCCCTAAAGTGGTAGGCGCGTGTGACCTACGCTACATTAGTACTCAACACCTAGTATTTTCTCTAAAGTGGTAGGCGCGTGTGAATTCACTCCACAGTTCCCTCTTTTGCCACTGTACCTCGCGTGGGGCTCTCAAAAACTCCAGCCTCCTCGTACCTCCGGCTGGAAGCCGTGAGGGCAGTCCTATCCTGCCTCCGGCGAGGAGCCGTGAGGGCAGTCCTATCCTGCCTCCGGCGAGGAGCCGCGAGGGCAGCCTTCTCTTGCTTCCGGCGTGGGCCGTGAGATGTGCTGCAGACACCACCTCGAGCGCCGAGTAACCGGCGTAACACCATCAAGACCTCGCTCTCCTGGCTTCAGCTACGTCGTCCTACTTAAGTCGAACTCTTGTTTTCCCTCAGCTACCTATAACTCGCCAGTGACGTTAGGGAGGCAGGACCCAAACTTGTAATATTAGGCTTTATATATAATACATCTCTTATCTACTCTCTTTCTCTACTACCTCTAACCTTTCACTCGACCTTTCCCTACCTACGTCTAGGGTCTTATATCTATAGGATCCTCGACGTAGCCTACCTCGACTACTGTTCACTAGGTCCTTACGGCTCTGCTGTAAGGCGAAGTGCAACATTACACGGACTACTGAATCGAAAAACTTTCGTAGTAAACCCCTTCTATCTTTTAAAAAACTATCCTATGACATTCCACTCGATGATATCGGCGAGAAAAAAAAACCATCGCCGTTTCACATGTATGGGAAACACCCGAAAAAATTTTTTTTACAAAATTTTATTTTTTCTATTTGTCGGCGCAATTAATATGTATGAACGTGCCAAATTGCAGCTCTGTAGTACCAAAGATCTAATATTAGTAAATATATTCTTATTAATCCCAACAATGTTTGGCACTTGGTCTACCATTTCTCGCAAACTTGAAAGGCCAACTTATGTTTTATAGTTTTCCTTTTAAATTTGATGTATATGCTACCTCTGTGAATTTTTCCACATTTTTAGAAACAATCGTTTAGCTGGTAGAGCGGGGGGACACTTGTGTTTGACAAAAATTTTCACTTTAAAAATTTATGATTCGCAAACAGAGTGCTAAATCGAAAAACGTTCTTAGTAAGCCCCTTTTATCTTTTAAAAAGCTATTCTATGACACCCCACTCGATGATATTGGCGAGAAAAAAAAAATTCATCGCCCTTTCACGTCTATGGGAGACACCCGAAAAAATTTTTTTTTCTAAGTTTTTACTCTACAGTTCTGTCGGCGTGATTAATATGTATAACCATGCCAAATTTCAGCTCTATAATACTAAGGGTTTCTTAGAAAACCTGCGGACAGACGGACAGACGGACATGGCGAAACTATAAGGGATCGTAGATTACTACGGAACCCTAAAAAGTAACCTACCTCAACTGCAAGATGAAATTTTCATAAATAAACTGATTGCAAATCCTACGTACTACAAAAAGGGACTAATAGACATAGTATTGGGAGCCCAAGAATACAGCAAACTGCTACGAAGTGGATTACAAAAAACACAAGACGGAATTATCGCACAAAACACCGAATTCGGGTGGATTTTATCCGGGATTTGTAATAAGACTGAGAGCAAACTAAAAATCTTGAGTATGTGCTCATGTACTGAAGAAAAACAACGTAAAAACAAACTTTGGGAACTGGAAGAAGTAACCGAAAAAAATCACTTATCTACCAGCGAACAAGTTTACAAAAATCCTTACAAAGAAACAACGATACGGAATTCAGAAGGTACATATACCGTGAGGTTACCGTTGGAAAACCACAGTGTAGACTACGGAAATATCCGTAAAAAATCTGCCTCTAGACTAATACATCAAGAGCGGAAGTTTACCACTGATAAAAACTTACAAGAAAAATTCCAAGATTTTCATAACAACTATCTGAAAACGGGGCATATCAGAAAGGTGCACCAGGCAAACATGATATCACGTGGAATCGAGCCCAGTAAGCTACAGCCATCATCTCTGTGGTGGAATGGCCCATAATGGCTCAAAAATAACCAAATACCATTTACCATAAAATTAACGGAAAATTGTGAAGAAATAAAAAGATCTAACCATTTAACTATCACAAGTACAGATAGTAACGACGTATGGAAAAGGTTCAGCAATTTCCTAAAAAAGATACAAGTACTCTCGTATTGTTACAGATTTGCTCGCAAACAGAAAATAGACACACCATTAACATGCGAGGAAATAGAGCAAACAAGGAACCAAATTGTGCTCCTTACTCAACAAGAAACGTCCACAGATGAGTACAAAACTATTAAAACTGGACAGGCGTTAAAGAAAAGAAACAAACTTACAAGTCTGGATCCATAATCCATATATCGATTACGATGGATTATTGCGAGTGGGAGGCAAATTAAAAAACTCGAACTTAGAGTACGACCAAAACCACCCTCATCTCCTGCCAAGTAAACACCACATGACGTCACTCGTCACTCAGGGCGCACATTAAAAATCCATGCACGGTGGTAATGGAGTAGCTTTGGCGTACATACGTCACAGATATAGCATCATTGAAAGCAAAAAAGGCATGCGAAATCAAGTCGTCACAAAATACGTCAAATGCAATAATAGAGTTGTAACATTACAAAAACCAACAGGCGCAACTCAGATAAGGTCTATACCTACACATACTCTGATTCCTCTTCCAACACAAAGTACTACAACTGAATATAGCACTAGTACAGTACAAGCTAATGTAGTGCAAACAGAGAAAAGAACACTCCCAAACAAATGGGAAAGAAAGGGAAACCTACCAAAAATCAAATCAAAACTATTAATTGGGCTACTTGCTGTACTACAAATAGTTAGTACAGGAATATGTTCATATATTCTGAAAAATATGAAACCGGGGTTCTATGTTGAGCAAATAGGAACGGTAAATGTAGACAGAGGAACATTCCGTATCGAAACTAATTACAAACGAGAAAACCTAGAAAATGACCTAGCAAAAATTCAAACTGCAACGTCACGGTTCCAACAGTTTTGTAAACAAGCTGAGATACTTACAAAAACTCACTGTCTACAATTCCAACACTATCTACTAGAAGAACAATCAAAGTTCGAAAAAACCAAAGAATATCTGGTAGACGTCAATCAAACTAAAAAAGAAAAGAGGATTACTAGGTTTATTCCTAACCTCAGTCTTTGGCGTCAACGATGAAGTCTACAAAGACATAGATACACTAAACAAAAACCAAGAAAAGCTTATCGAGTCCGCAAACCAACAAACAAAATTCATGATCTCGACTATAACACAGGTTAACAGTACAGAAGAAATAATAAGAAATAAACTAAATAAATATGTAACAAAACTTAACCAGGTTATAGACTACTTAAATTCAGTTAACAACTGGTACTCAGCTGTTGATAGCAACGAAATAAATATCCAAGTACTTCAAACGTATGAACTAGCAAACAACTACATAAAAGAAATAAACTATCACTACAATGGCTTACTAGAGATATACCACTCCAAAGCCACAGTATACAGCATTTTAACACCAAAAAATATCAGTGAAATAATAACCACAGCAAACAAAAAATTACCTACTAATCTAAAAATCGTACAAAAATTTTTGTTAGATACCAAAATTGCAGAAAATCAAACTCATATATAACTTTACGCTTACTTTCCAATACAAGAGGTGACAAAGTACACGTTTATATACATCACTCCGATTCCAAAGAAAAACAATGATGAGTCATTCCAAACAATAACTATACCAAACGCATACATCAGCCTAGATTACAATAATGAATTATATTTTGAATTAAATCATAACGAGTTTCAAAATTGCATTAATAGGCTGTCCCACTTTATTTGATTTTACGGTGGCGGTGAAGAACATGCAATTAAACGAAAATTGCATCGTTGCTCAATTATTTAAAATAACACAATAAATAACTGCAAAACCAACCGTTTCCAAATAAATAGCAATATAGCTTGGAAACAACTAAATATGCAAAACACGTGGTTATTTATGGTCAAGGACCACGTCACGGCATCAGTTATGTGTAACGGCCAGTGTACAGAAACCGAGCTTTCAAATGTCGGGGTTATACGTATCTCCGACGACTGCATCCTAAAAACTAAAAACATTATATTAACTGCCAAAAGATCTAATTCCGTACAAATTAGTGCTTCCTATTTAAAACCTATAGATTTCTCCTTTAACTCTACGTTAAATAAACATTCAAACGAAATTCCCTCAAAGGACGAAATTATAGAAAGTTCTAAAGATATTTACGAGCACATCATTAACAAGGAAAAAACACTACACACGCAATTAGACAACACTGTCTGGAGACAAATAACTTCACACACATACACAACTAGCGCAGTGTTTTCAGTTGTTATTATAATTACTATTTTATTAACATTACGTTACGGTCCACAGATTGTAAGACGGGTTGGAGTCAAAGTACAACGCCACTGCACCACTCAACCAGCGGAACAGGCAGCAGAACTACAACAAATCCAACCCCCCAGCATCACTCGAGCGGCAGCGCAACCAGCGGCACCAACCAGAAGCCAGCGACCGCCGGCCGCCAGCCGCGGACACACGTATAGCGTGCCCATCAAACCGGCTAAGAAACAACAAGAGATAGAACTCTATGAAATGGAATCCTGCTCCTGAGTCGCGCCAGAATGTCCAAAGTAACCTTTGAACATGCGCATGCTACAGTTCCAAAATGAGGACTTTGATTTGCAACGCTGCGGTCTCATCAACACTGACGCGCGGAGAAAAGGAAAACGTCGCAGTTTACTCTCCCACCACCACATTGAACTATAAGAAAATATTGTATAAATAGCATAAGTTTTTGTAAATATATTAATTATCAACTGGCAGTCAAGTTTGAATCATCTTCTGCACCCCGAAGTACCCAGAACCCTCTGGAAGAGCTGCCATTGAAATTCCCACTACCCAGTGGATGAGCCGTAGTTCCTTGATGCTTCCAGCATCCTCTCACTGTGGCCAAGACACCCTTAGCCGTCAGTAGATCGGTCTTGTGAGCCTGCTTGACCGGCAGTGAGAAAACCATTCCCTGCGCACATTGCACGACGTGCGCACCCCCTTTCCTTCCCCCCTTCCGCCTGTTACCTTAGGTCTCCGGTAACAGACATCCCATTCTACTCACTACATTCACATACAGCGTTAGGTAGGGATTAGGGACCCCTGAGGTCTTAGGATTGCACCCACACCGTTACGGAGTTAGGTGTTAGGGTCCTAGGGATCAGAGTAGCTCTCTCTACTTAACGTTTTGTTGTGTGCAGTTGGCAGTTATTACAACCTTACAATACCTCACCACAGTCTACCACGTTAAATATCCTTGCGATACACTTAACAGGAATACGTTGTAATAGCCGACAACTGTACATGCTGTCCGAAGGCAAACTGGAGAAGTCTGGATCCGCGGTCGTTCCTGTCGCCTAAACCATGAGGTCCGATAACGCGAATGTCATCCTTCGTCGTCAGAGTGATCTGTTGTAGGCGCATACACCTGAGCGATGGTAAGTGTCTCTTTTTCTGAAATACGGAATTTAAGTAGGGCTATTCTCTCAGAATAGGAAACAAACTCTTGTATGTTGGCTTTCCACCGTTTATGTACAAGAAATCCTACTTCATAGAGTCTGCCAGATATTCCGTAATAATAGAAGACATTATCTTCCCGCTCCGAGGTATTTTCGCCTTCTTTGCGAACTTCAGCAAGGCCCACGATATCCCACTGTATTGTTTTTAAGGCATTTTCCAGTTCCAGCAGGCGTTCTTCGGTACTTAAAGTTTTAACGATATATGTCATTATGTGGAGTTCGGTGTCCGTTTTGGTTGAAGCTGAAATCGTTTCACGGGGAGGGCACGCCACCCGGAGATTCTTCGCACCCCATGCTCCGGGGTCACTCTGCCTACAGTCATCGACAGAGCCTCTATCCGCTACTCATTACTTTCCTCAATATTTCTTGCCCTTGAAGACTAAAATTACTCTTGCTCAATTTCTTCTTTTTCCTATCTTCGACTACGCTGACACGTGCTACTTGGATGCCACCGAGGAGCTTTTGAATAAACTGGACCGTCTCCAAAACTTATGCATCCGCTTCTTTTTCGGATTGCGTAAATACGACCACGTATCTCACTTTCGTGCTCAACACAAGTGGCTCCCAATTCGCCTTCGGAGGAATACTTACATTTTATGCTCACTATATAAAATTATTTTTTCCCCCTCTTCTCCTTCTTACTTAAGAGACCGTTTCAAATTCTCGCGCCCTACTGACAAACCCTGTCGGAGTAACGTGAGAACTAATGTGGCTATTCCCTCTCACCGAACTGATTTTTTCTCGTACTCCTTCACGGTCCATGCGGCAAGGTTGTGAAACTCTCTTCCGCCCACTATTTGCGAAAGTCTATCTTTCCCTGTTTTTTTAGAAGAGAGTAAAGGAGCACGACCTCTCCCTTAGTTATCCGTGTGTGTAGTTATGTATATATTATATATATATGGCTTTCGCCCTTCGCGTCACGATTTCCCCAACTAAAATCCAAGATGGCGGATATGAAATTTTCGGGCATACCGATATGGGTGTCGTTTAATAGGTTTTCGGGGGTGCTGATTCCGAAAATGACATCTATTTTTAAATCCAAGATGGCTGACATGCAGTTTAAAAAAATTATGTCATGGGTGTCGTTTAATAGGTTTTCAGGGATGCTGATTAAGAAACTAACATCCATTTTGAAATCCAAGATGTCGGTCGTGACAAACCAAAAAAAGTATGAACGCCTTTTTGACCCTACAAATAGGGTAGCACAACCGCCTCGCGGCCTGCTTTAGCAGGTCGCGCACCACGCGCAACCTGGTTATATTATATATATATGGCTGGAGGCGGAAGCCGAAACTCCCTAACATCAGAATGATTTTCCATGTTTAAAGTCTTTAAGAGTGGGCGTTCAGGAAAACAACGAGATGTTTCACAGTTTATAATTAAATCTTTATTAAAACAAGTCCTAATATCACTATAACTAATAGAATTAAGTCCTATAAACTAAACACTCAAAATTGAATGAACACTGTCTGTACTAGATTTAAGTTTTGTTCACAACAAGAACACTATTCAGTGCGGGTGCACTAACGCGGTACAACGACGGTCTACGATTCTGTGAGCCCGATCGCGACGCGTGCTCTCAGTTTCGAGCTTGCCAGAAATCTGTCCCGGGGGGACGCTGCTCCGATTCTCTCTCTCTCTCGTAACAACCTCATGTTGATTAAAAACAAAACTATTAAATTCACAGTTCTGCGAAGGGACCCACAGCTTCGTACAGTAACTCATAAAGTCACTCCGTTGTTCATATAAACAATACATTTATAAACAATACATTGAGCTTATTCTTACAATCATAAGCCGCCGTGCGACCGGATCAACTAATGCTCTAGTTAACATAAACAAAAGAAATCGCTACGCCGAAACCATTGCGTCAAATCATTTGTGTGTATGAGTGGTAAAATGCCGCGAGTTTAACTAAAGGCACTAAGTTGGTGCTTGCGCCGACACGGCCTTCCTGACTGTCACACGTCCTCGTGTGCAATCCGAATTCCGAAGCACAACACCATTTTATTCGTTATCTGTAACGAAAAAAACTTCTGAAGTCTAACCGATCGGCTAACCTGACTACAATAGATAAAAGTCAGATGGTTATGTTCCAATACTTTGTAAATTCGTATGAGTTAAACATTAAATTGTTCCTGCTGTGACATTAATTCTGTTCAGTGATTATAACACATGTTACAGGACACACAGTCCCAAACACAGATCCCTCTTGGGCCATTTTACAGGACTAGTCCCCAACAAAGATGACACTGTGCCATATTCAGACCACACCGGGCCACAGACCACACCGGGCCACAGACCACACAGTGCCACAGACCACACCGGGCCATTCATAGACCACACCGGGCCATTCACAGACCACACCGGGCCATCACAGACCACACAGGGCTACAGACCACACAGGGCCATTCACAGACCACACCGGGCCATCACAGACCACACCGGGCCATAGGATAATGTAGTCATAGGTAGTATGGCTACATCTCCCAAGTAATCCAACCAAGCTATTGCCTCATCGTTAGGGATTTGCCTTGGCATCCATACCAGCTTAACTGGGTTAAGACATGGCTAAATGCCCAACGGTAAAGACAGTAGACATGTTAGCTATCACTGAATTTATATCACAGCCTCACCATTATTTATGTTACCGCCGACACTGGTTGATTCTGACTATTCTTCATCTGAATCGAATTCAAACTCGTGTGGAACATAACTATCTGGCATAGCTCGTAATCTCTCATGGGCATATTTATAAGTTCTATTACTGTTTATTGCCTTCAGAAGATATCGGTCACCATCAAGAACTTCGATCATTTTTAAAGGTCCCCGAAATTTGGGATCTAATTTAGTTTGATTACGTTTAAGATTTTCAATAAGTACAAAGTCTCCAATTGAGAATTTATAAATATTTGCTTTAGTACATTCCTCGTCCATTTCCTCGGATGCTGTCGGTGATGATAATGTCAGTCGTAAAATGATCCTTCCCCTTCTTGATATCCTCACTCCCGTTATCACAAAGATCCTTAATTTTTCTATTGATTCCGGTGTATTCCCTTCGTCCTGGAAAAGTGCCCAAATCATTCCATTGTTAGATTTTAGTAACGCTTTTAATGTTTTAGATCACGACATACTACTTGGGGTGCTGGATTCCCTCAACATATCTCCAACAGTGACTGGCTGGTTTCGCACTTACCTGTGTGGACGCCGGCAACGAATCCGCGTTGAGGATTATTTTTCCTCATGGAGCTGTACATTTGCTGGCGTCCCTCAGGGTGGCGTGTTGTCCCCTCTTGTCTTTGCTATTTTGATAAACTCCATAACTCACTCCCTTACTTCTTCCTACCACTTATATTCAGATTATCTCCAGATATACACTCAAGCAAGAATTGACGATATCTCACTTGCGATTCAATCGACTAATGATGACCTGTTCCACATTTACTCTTGGAGTCAATCCTATGGAATCACTGTGAATCCTGCTAAAACCCAGGCTATCATTATCGGAAATCCCTATTATATCTCAAGGATTAGCACTGAACATCTACCGGCAATTTCATTCAATGGCGTTCCAATACCGTTTTCTACTACTGTAAAAAATCTCGGAGTACTTTTCGATCAAACGCTGTCATGGAGGCCACAGGTGGCAGAGGTAAGTAGGAAGGTGTTTGCTGCGTATGGCTCTCTTCGAAGATTACGGAATCTATTGCCGACCAGTACAAAAATATCATTAGCCCAATCTCTTATCCTACCCATCCTTGACTACGCTGATTCCTGTTACCCTGACTTATCCGTGGAGCTTATTAATAAATTAGATCGTATGCAAAATCTCTGCATTCGGTTCGTTTTTAATCTTCGAAAATACGATCACGTGTCCGCTTAACTTAATTGGCTCCCGATTCGTCAACGCCGTAACCTCCATTTTCTTTCCACCCTTTATTCTATCCTTTTCAATCCTACTACTCCTCTATAGCTTCTCCTTCTCATCTACTACTTCTACTCGAACCCTTCGCTCCAATTTCGATCTATCCCTGAATATGCCTTTACACTCCACTAACTTTTTCACTTCCTCCTTCACTGTCAAAGCCATCCAGCTTTGGAACTCCCTCCCTGTCTCCATAAGACGTGCCCCCTCCATAGATTCCTTTAAAACCCAAACAAAATCCCATTTCCTTTCCCTTCCCGCTCCCTAGCTAGGCTCTTGATTCACTGTCTTTGCTACTATCCACTTTACTATGCTTGTTTTGTCCCTTACATTTGCTGCTCCTATGTATATATATATAGATGTATGTTATACTTATTTTATATATTTATTTATATATAATTATATATATGTATACTTATATGTTTGTTTATTTGTATTATTAATATGTATTTAATTTTATGGACCACCAACTAATTCTTATCTTACTGCTGTCCTACCCAAAGGTTGCCTGGAAGAAATTGCTACATAGCAATAAGGCCGCCTTGTTGTACACTATGTTTTATGTTCTGTTAATTGTATTGTATGTCTTTGTGTGCAAATAAAGTATATTGTAGTGCATTGTAGTACTATCAAATTTCAGTGTATCTTTCTTAGCATTTTCAAGTATTGATTCTGCTGCAGTTGCTCTAATTTCTTCAATATCTACAGTATTTTCTTCCTGGTCACTCAATGTAAACAAAGATAAAGGACCAGCCACTTTTCCTATCAAGAGTTCTAGCGGACTAGCCTTTGTAACGCGATTCATCGTGCAATTAATAGCCAATTGCACATCATCCAGTACATTTTGCCAAGTCTTTTCACCATCACCTTCTGCTGCAGTTAACATATTTTTTAAAGTACTCATTACATGTTCAACTTGACCATTTGCACGATAAGTACACGTTGCAATAAGATGGAGTTGTACATTATGCGATTCGCAAAAGTCTCGGAATGCTCTATTAGCAAAACATCGACCTTGATCCGCAATTACACGAACAGGAGCTCCAAACAAACTGACAGCTGACTTCAAAGCTGATATAGCACTAGAAACATCAATACGTATCGTGTGACGAAGAAGAACATACTTTGTGGAAGCATCTATTAAAACATACACATATTCTTTACGATTGTCATTTCCACTTAATTTACCTGTCGCATCTATGTGTAAAGTGTGCCACGGAATGGTGGCTTTTGGAATGGGGTGTAATTCAGCTTGAACTTTTCCTGACTTAGACTTTGATAATTAGCATGTTATACAATTTTCAACAAATTTTCGCACGTATGTTCGCATTTTTGGGAACCAGTACAATTCAAACGCTTTTTCTAATGTTTTCTCCCAGCCTATATGCATAATTGATTTATGAACATGATTGATTACTACCCATCGAAATGATCTAGGTACTATAGGTAGGGTTTTTGTCTTGTTCATGCGTTGGACTTTACGGTACAAGACCCCTGAAACTATTTCGTAACTATTAGCTGTATTTGTATCTATGTGATGGTAAGTAAGTTTTGTCACAATTTCAGTTATTTCAGAGTCCTTTTGTTGCTCTGTTTGTAACCAATCCTTAGAAATTTCTACTGAGTTAACTCTTTGTTGTTCGACTTTTTGTATGGGCACTTCTTCCGGTTCTGGAGTATGTGATAAAAAATCAACATGATTCATATTTTTGCCGGGTCTATAAACAATATCGAAATCAAAAGACTGCAAAAACGCCCACCATATATGCACTCATTGTGTAAGGTCTCTTTTGTTTCTCGAGGCTTGCAATGAGTTACAATCAGTTGCAACAGTAAACTTTCTGCCTTGCAAAAAGTGGCGAAAATGATGCATGGATTTAACAAACGCTAGAGTTTCAAGCTCGTATGAATGATAACGAGTTTCTGTGGCCGTGGTTTTCTTACTGAAGTAACCTACAACGTGTGATTTTCCATTTTTCTTTTGGATGAGCATAGCACCGTAACCATCTGAGCTAGCATCGGTATGTAGTTCGATTGGAAAACAAGGATCAAATATTACCAAAACTGGTTCATTGGTATGTATGTATGTATGTAAATCCTTTATTGTATAATAAATATTCTTACAGGAGCAAAATATGGTAGGTACTTAAAGTTAGAATACATTTAAGGTACAAAGGCAGACTTATCCCACTAGGGGATCTCTTCCAGTCAACCTAACGAACATTGAGAAGAAATCTTGATGAGTAGGCGTAAAGTACAAAAAGGATTAGAAAAATTAATAGAAAAATATGAGATTATTTTCTAACGGATTTCTTCATATCGACCGTTCCAAGTGATTTTGCCTTTACCAGAGGTAAGCCTAAATAGTGGTGCAGACAATTTAGAAAACCCCGGAATGAATTGTCGAAAATATGAAGCTAAACCTATAAATTTTCGGACCTGCGTAACGGTTTGAGGTGGAGGCAAAAGAGTAAGAGCTTTGTTTTTTTTTGAATTCGGCCTTATTTCCCCACTTGACACTTCAAACCCTAGATATTCGACCTGTGTCTTAATGAAAGAGCATTTTTTTACATTAAGGGTGATGTTCGCTTATTTTAACGTTGTCAGTACTGTATCCAACTTTACCAATCCTAACTCGACAGTATCTGATATTATCATAATATCGTCCATATAGCATATTACGTAACTATTAACCAAATCTCCTAAGGCTCTACACATAGCTCTTTGAAAAACGGAGGGTGCATTTCGCAATCCAAAAGGCATACTCAAGTACTCGTATTGCCCATCCGGAGTATTGAAGGTTGTGTTTTCAATAGAGTTTTCATGTAATGGGATTTGATGAAAACTTGATGCTGCATCCAAAGTAGTAAAATATTTTGCACCCTGTAGGCGTTGTATTTGGTCAGATATTAAAGGCAATGGGAACCGATCTGGCACTGTGTTGCTATTAAGTTTTCTGTAATCAACACGAAGCCGATCTGAAACATCTTTCTTTTTCACCAGAAGTATAGGACGAGCAAAAGGAGAGCAACTTTATCTTATTATATTTGCATCCAAAAGTTCGCGTATTTTATCACGGCAAACTTCACGTTCCTGTGGACTTAGTCGATCCGGGCGCCTTTGTACAGTACGATTTGGATCAATAAGTTTAATTTCTATTTGTCCCGTTGTAATACGTCCCGAAGGCTTTCCTTCAATAAATGAGTCATTATGCTGATCTAAGACTTTAAGAAGTTTGGTCTTGTCCACTAAAATTAAATAGGTATTAATATTGCAAAAATCGGTTACCTTTTTACCTATCTCGCACACATTAATTTGTACGGTTCTCTGAAATGAAATTTTATTCTTTGAAAATTGAACAGTAAAGCCCTGTATAGTAAGATCTCTTCCTACCATTATGTCGTAATGTAGGTTGTCATCAGGTACTACATGAAAACACAATTCTACAATACTACCATCAATATTGACCTCTGCGAGTACTTGTAACGTGCTTAGGACATCAGCTTTCGCTTCTCCCATTAGAGTGACCAGAGAGTTAAGTCTTTTACCAGCAAATTTGTTACCAATAGTTTTCTTTATCAGTGAGCACTTAGCACCAGAATCAAAACAAAAATTAAACGACTGACCGTTATGTAGCAATTGCGACTCCGGTGGCTTGATACTGCAAGTGTCAACCCTGCGGGACTCGACAGCAGCCTTAGCAGCTGATCCTCCACCTTTTGAAGATTTGGTACATTGTGGGGAAATGTGACATTTGTAGCAAGTCACCTTTCGTCCTTCCTTTTTCTTATAGTCTTCTTTATCAGGCTTATTGTTTTTTCTTGGCACCTGTTTCTTACGCAAAACATTCATTTGATGTGTGACCTCTCTTGCCACAGTGATAGCACTCAATTGATGATTTTTTTGCAGATTTAGTGTGATTTGATGTTTCAGAAACATGGCGCTTTCTGTAAGTTATGGCCATTATCTCTTTTTCCATTTCTATTTTACTTTTAATGTATCTTGTATAAGCGAGACGTTGCATTCTTCAATCCTTTTGAATACATTGAGCTAAAACAGTAGCAACGATAAATAAAAAATAAAAATAAAAATGTTTATTTCTTTTAAAATAAAAATGTTTATTTCTTTTAAAAAATCAGTACAAATTATTACAGTGGCTGGAGCCTCCTTTTAAGTTAATATAATAACTTGTGCCAGGAGACACCGCTCCTCCAAACAAATCAAACTTTGAACGTGTACTGCAAAACTAACAATAAATGTATAGTTAGTTATTTACTTATATATTACAGTAAAGTTAAAACATTATATATACAAAGAGTGTGAGGTGTGTGTGTTTATGTGCATGTGAGTGTGTGTATATGTGTGTAAAATGGGGATGTATTATTGTGTATGTGTGTATTCATGACAGGGCTTATGTGTGTATTCTTCTCTGGGGAAGACCGCACCTTTGCGAATAGGCGTAGAGTCAGTAGGGTCAATAGAACAAATGTGTATGTATGTATTTAAATCCTTTAATTATGTTTGTATGTATTTAATGTAATCCTGACTTATTTTAAGTAACATCCTGAATGTTCTATGAAATAAATATGCTTTTATCTTATCTTTATCTATTCATATTAATCAATTTATGTTAGTCTTAAATTAGAAAATATACTCCAACAAACTTTCAATCTGATCATAATTTTTATTTTGCAACCAATTACTTATTAATATTTTAGCATCATAATATTGTTTAGGATATATATCCAATTCTTTATTTAAATGGTTATAAAGATGCGCAGAACGCTTATCATATTGTCTTCCTGCGAAGGCAGTATTAGTTTTAAGAAGGCGCATAGCAATGTCTTTTCGTCGTTTAGTCCTGATGCTGCTATCGTAGGGTGTAGATCTGTGCCTTCTAAGAACAGTGCTAATTATGTATAGCTTACGTACACTAAGGAGTTCACTCATCTCATACAATTTATCTGTCGGGTAACGCCTCTTCTTAAAATACATAATCTTAAGAAGACTTCTTTGGGCCCTCTCCACAGCGACAAAATAAGTCTTAGCTGCGCCTCCCCAAATCGGCAGACAATAGGTAAGGATTGACTGCACAAGAGATATATAAATTTGTTTTAAACGGTCTCTAGTGGATCCCCGTGGACCGAGCACTGCCCCCGGCACCACATGTCTTAGATTTTTAAAGATCCATGATAATTTCCGCATTCTTGAGATAACATGCTCGACCTGTTGATACCATGAGAGCGCCCGATCCACGTAAATACCTAAGTATTTTGTGCAGTCAACCCTTTGAATGGTTGGACAGTTACAACAGCTATGATGCTGTATGTTGTTGTCGCTGTTATGTATTTTAATGACAAAAGAGCTATCAGGCTGGGTATCTTTATATATACTATGGCATATATAGTTCGTTTTGGCAGCATTTAAAGTAAGTATGTTGTTTTCTAGCCATTTATTTACCATCGTAAGTCCAGTCTCAGCCGACTCCCTAACATTATCCCAGGAACTACCAGCGAAGATGATAGCGGTATCGTCAGCATAAGAAAAAACATTTGCATGCGGAATCTTCACATCAGAAAGGTCATTAATATAAATAAGGAACAATGTGGGACCAAGAACGCTTCCTTGTGGCACGCCGTGTGTTACATATTTGTCTTCACTGATAAAGTCATGCAGTTTTACTCTCTGTTTCCTGTTATTCAGATAGTCTTTGAAAAGAGAGAGGGCAACACCACGGATTCCCATCTTTTCCAGCTTATGTATCAGAATCTTTTCCAGCGATGATTTGTTCATTAGGCATGCTTCGCCATTTCTAAATCAAAGTTGTGAACAATATGTTTGCAAACGCTGCTGTTGATTCTCCTTCTTTTGGACGGGAACTGTTCATACAAAGAAGTGTTGCCGTGGTTGTTTCACTACAATCATATCTGGCCAAAAAACTTCCTTGAAACTGTGGCCAGTCCATGCCAGAATAACTTATTTGTGAAAACCAGGTGGTAGCGGAACCTTGCATTGCCTTACTAAGGGCCGTTATCAAAGCACTTCCGGTCAATGGTTCATCTCTTATTATAAGGTTCACAGTATCGCACCAGCATCTAGCTTCTATTTCTCTTGTCTCTGGATTAAATTTTGGAAACGGCCCCTTTATCGTTGATGTATTCGAAGGGGAATGTAAAGTTTCTATCAGCTTTTTCATCTGGCCATTTTGTTGGTCCAATAACATTTTGAAACACATCTTACATCTTGATCATTCATTCGGTTACCGGAATTCCCATCCTCATCTTCAATATCACTTTGTCTATAATTGTCATGATTACTTACTTGTGCACTGTCCAAGTTTTGTTACACTCGTTGTGTGCATCCTACTTCTGATGCAGGAGCGGCTATATATATGTGTTTACATGTATGCATTTGTATGTATTATGGATATTTATTATTAAGTACTTCATTTGTTTAGGTTTAAAAGTATGTTATTTTAAATTTAATTTGAATTGTATTGTAAGTTTCATTATCTGTTTTGTTTTCTTTTTCACGTTATTGTGCACGTCGTACTCGCCTCACTTCGTCCAATCTCTCTTGTTAGGTCTGCTGTAAAAAAATTCTACCTAGAAATAAGGAGTGCCTGTTGTGTCGTCTCTCTCTTGTATGTTTCTTTTTGTATGTCTATTGTGTACAATAAACAGTAAATAAATAAATGAATTAAAATATAATTAAAGATAATAATAAAAATTGAAAAAATCTCTATGCACGTTAACACCGTAAGGCGGTCCGGCGGGAAGAAGATACGCTTATAATCTTCTAAATGCTTTTTATAAAGTAACTTAGCTATTAAAATTCATAGTTTGTCTATTTAGACTAGGCAGATGCACACGTCCTTTCATAAGTCTAAATAGAAAAACTACGCATTTTAATAGCTAAGTTAGTATATATTATAAAAGCCTCTGTATTTAGATTGTAAGCGCATTCATGTGGAGTAAGTCTAAATAAGTAGACATAAGCTGTCAGTCCCGGCTGTTGTCGATTGATTACAGTCGTTAAAACTAAGTCAGAGGCCATTGTCCGGTTTGAAAATTTTGACACCAAGGTAAGTCAAGTTTGCCATACTTGACTATACCTACACGATAAGAAGAAGAAGATGTGGACATATTAAAATATTGTAAATTAATTTTATTTTCTTTTTTTAAACTAAAATTAATTTACAATAATTTACTCCACTTCTCCAGTCGTAAAAAGTTATCTTACGTGACAACTTTAGAAAATATAGCGATTTTTAAACATCTGAGGCTTATAAGATGCGGAATAAAAAAAAAAGTTTTTTTTTGGCAAGCTTGGTCACATATAACCCTATTGCGGAGTCATCTTAGGTAGTGAAAAGAATTGCCGAATATTCATATAGGCTCTTTTATTTTGATCAGGTCTAAAAATTAACCTATGTGTTGGCCAATGGGTTAATTACAAGACCGAGAACAAACATCTGCTATTTACACAGATGTTTGCCCCAGTCGGGGCAAACATTTGTGTAAAAAGCAGATGTTTGTTCTCGGGTCTTCGGTGTTTGTGTTTGTCTTTATGTGTGTTCCAAGGGACCCACGACAATAGCGTGTATAGCGTATAGCGTGTATAGCGTGAATAGCGTACTATATTGGGTCCTGATGGGGAAGTTACAGCTTTAAACTTAACTCGGCGGTACTCGCTAGGAGTTTACAAACATGAATACTCGCTACCGGGTAAAAAATACCACAGACTTTAATCGGCAATATCTAAGAAAATAAGTTTGTTTTTCGGTGTTTGACAATGCATTCGTATTATAAGCTTTATTGTCCATAAATAATGCAAGGTGTAATGTCTATTTCATTATAATCAAAGCTTATCCTAAAAAATCAACAAAAAATGTTCTTTTCCTCAGTAATCTTAGAAAAATCTTATTTTTTTCTTACAAGTTATGCAAAATTGATATAAATACCAAAAATATACGTGTTACATGCAAAAAAAAATACATACTATATAAGGATCATTGAAACGATCAACATTGGATAATCAACCGGATATTTTTTACCCATTTTCACTTTACACGTCCGTTATCAACAAGTGCCGCTTGGGAATTGACTGCCCCGATGGGTGCGGGTTTGTTAACTCCCGACTTGAAGGTACCTAGAATCATGGGTTTCCAGAGCGCTCAAAAAGAAAAATACTGTAAAATTAAAGTACTCTGTGGTATTTTTTACCCAGTAGCGAGTACTGCCGGCGTAAAATTATCAAATGGTTCTACATTGAGAACATCTGTAACTAAAGTTTCTTTGCTACCTATTAATGTCTGAATTAAGTCTGAAAATTCTTTTACCATACTGAATTTTTCTATAAAGATACAGTCAAGTAAAGTTTAAAATTATCTACAAAAATGCGATACATTTAGAAGCCTTTTTTAATTTTAACCTAATTTAAGTTTAATTAGGCTAAGCAAATATTGTTTTTCCTTTATTTATGTTTACCTTGTAGTAGGTAATTTTTCCATTTTATAGCCACATTAGTTTTGTATAAGCAAATTGTCATTTATGTTACTTGGACAGTTCTTTTCCATTTATTCCTGTGTAGACGAAGTAACACAGATTTTTACTTAAACCACCTTGATCTGAGTTTAGGAGACCTACTTATTTTACCAACAACACGTTATTGTGACGTTATGTGGTTCAAATAAATAGGTAAAAATGGACTACACAAGAAAATCAGTAATTGTTTTCATTGCAAATAAACAGCAAAATATCCAGCGTCTGGATTGAGTATTTTATTCTACCACAGCCAGAACTATTAACAAAACAGTAAAACTATAATCCAAAAAAGTTCCATGGTCACCAAATTTCATACTTCATTTATTGCAGCTCGTAAGCAAAGCTTTGCTTGTTTCCTTCTTTTTTTTTACCGTCCCAGATTGAGTTTTAAAAGATCATTTAAAAAATAAAATAAATTGTGAACATATTTACCTATATTATGTATACCAGGTTTTGCAAAGGCGCGTCCTGCTTTGTGTCCTCTTTGTCCTCTGCTTTGTGTCCTATTTGTTGAGCCAAAAACGGCGGTTGTGTCCTCTCTGTAGAGTCAAAATCGCGTTCATTTTGTTTTTTTTTGAAACTTTTTTAAGATGTCCAGGTCCGCTGTGTTCAATTTAAAAACGGATGTCAAAGGGGTTTGTAACAGAAGGTGGATCAGGGTGGCGAAATAAAATAGTTGGTAAGTATATCGTATACAAATGCGTCTATTTAAAAGAACGTGTTCTCGTAGAGATTAATACAATCCAACTAACTCAGTCGTCATACAAAAATATCCCGGGCCCCTTCGTAACATTAATTTCATTAAGTGGTACTTCATTAGCTAAGCCTCAGCCTGTAGACGAAGAAATATCTATCCCTGAATTGAAAAATACAATCACACACAGTCACATTACAAATACACAAGCAGTGTTTATATTTAATCATCGTCATCATTATCTGCCTGTTGCAGTCCACTGCTGGACAAACGCCTCCCCAATACTAGATACAAGTTAATATAAGTAAATTGTTTTCATAGTATCTAAGGGTAAAGCGCCTGATGCTTTCATCGGAACAAATGCGCTCCGCTTAACAATTATAGTTAAGATTTTAGTCTTCTTCAAAATACACTCTTCCACGTATCCTGGTCGTCCGTGTTTTTTATTCGATAAATCCCTTAAAACCCAAGTATCAACATATTCATGGTCCTGGATCGTCGCCGGATGTAAGCATCACCTGGATTAAGTGTTATACTTTGGAAAAAACCGGCCAAGAGCGTGTCGGGACACGCGCATTGTAGGGTTCCGTAGCAGCATGGTTCAAATATGCAGCTGGCTTCTTAATTCTACTAGCATATGGACGGTTGAATTGCTAATAATGACTTATAAAAACGAGGTCACAAAGAAAGAAGGTAACTAAAGGAGAAATATATATTCCAGCGCCACAAGGAAAAATAAATCATCTGTTTAATAACCACCTCGCGTGGATGCAAATGGTTGTATAAAAATTGTTTACATTACGTATTCATTTAAAACGGGTGTACTATCGTTAGTCATAGTTAGAGATGAAAGAGACTGTCTTTTAAGGCTTATTAAAATAAAACCGGCCAAGAGCGTGTCGGGACACGCGCATTGTAGGGTTCCGTAGTAGCATGGTTCAAATATGCAGCTGGCTTCTTAATTCTACTAGCATATGGACGGTTGAATTGCTAATAATGTCTAATAAAAACGAGGTCACAAAGAAAGAAGGTAACTAAAGGAGAAATAAAGATTCCAGCGCCACAAGGAAAAATAAATCATCTGTTTAATAACCACCTCGCGTGGATGCAAATGGTTGTATAAAAATTGTTTACATTACGTATTCATTTAAAACGGGTGTACTATCGTTAGTCATAGTTAGAGATGAAAGAGACTGTCTTTTAAGGCTTATTAAAAAGACTCGCCTCCATCTTACAGGACTTGACTCTAAAATTAAGACTGAAAGTTCGAGTTTTTATTAATAAGACTTAGTAGTTTATTAAAAGATTAAAAACTGAAACGACTCGAGTTGTTTTCAAAATACTAAAAGACTTAACCAACTCCAGCTAATTTTAAAAGACTTAAACGACTCAAGTTCTTTTATGTTAAAGGGATCGCACCGCAGTTTGTGTGTGATATTCAATATTTCTTCTGTAACCTATCAACCAAAAGGAATAATTAACGCCTAAACCACTAAATACATTTTGATAACATTTGACAAGGAGATAAAATGAGATATTTACATTCTATCAACACATACCTTACGACTGTCGACTTCCCAGATAATGAGTCGCCAGTCTTTTAAATCCTTTAAGCTGTTTAAGTAACAGCTCAGTTTTTTACGTTAAAAGACTTCAACTAAAAAAGCTAGTCTTATGACTAAAGGTTGGGAACTAAAAGACTGAATCAGTCGTGAGGCATCAAAAATAAGGCGAGTCTTTGTTAAAAGCCTTAAAAGACTAAGTATCGTTCATCACTAGTCATAGTCGATGTTAAAATCTCCAAATAGTATAGTTTAAAAAACAAATGTATTAAAGAGTTTGTAGTTTCAGAAATAACTTTAGTTTTGGTGGTAATACAACCTAATGAAATTATATAAATTATTAGAAATAATATAGACCTGCTGATAAAATACTTTTTATGTCATTTTCGTAATTAACATCACCAAAAACCTATTAAACGACACCTAAAATGTCAATATGTAAACATATTAATACCTTGTAAACATATTCTTATTAATTCCAAAAACTTTTGGCACTTGGTCGACTATCACTCGCAAACTTGAAAGGCCAACTTATGTGTGATAGTTTTTCTTTTAATTTTTTTTAATTTTGTTATATATTCTACCAACGATAATTTTTTCACATTTTTAGAAACAACCGTTTAGCTGGTAGGACACTAACTTTGGTTTTGGGCTAAATACAACAGAATGGAAGTATTTAATCCGCGAGCTTTTATATATATATTTTTAGCAACAAAAGTATCGTTAGGAATAATTTCGAGCTGGTGCTAACGAGCAGGTCGCGTGGCGATTGTGTATAATTTTGATGTCATTTTCGGAATTAACACACCCAAAAACCTATAACGACACATGAAATGTCAATATTTTACAGCTTGGCTTTCGACCTTGCCTCACTTTTAGCGTGGAACTTTGTATGGCAGTTGTTTTGGATTAGGCTGAACTTCGTCGTAAATGCTAAATGCTCGTGAAATATTTAAATTTTTTTTTTCATTTTAAAAATTAATTTTTCGCAAACGGACTACTGAATCGAAAAACTTTCGTAGTAAACCCCTTCTATCTTTTAAAAAACTATCCTATGACATCCCACTCGATGATATCGGCGAGAAAAAAAAACCATCGCCCTTTCACATGTATGGGAAACACCCGAAAAAATTTTTTTTACAAAATTTTATTTTTTCTATTTGTCGGCGCAATTAATATGTATAAACATGCCAAATTGCAGCTCTGTAGTACCAAAGATCTAATATTAGTAAATATATTCTTATTAATCCCAACAATGTTTGGCACTTGGTCTACCATTTCTCGCAAACTTGAAGGGCCAACTTATGTTTTATAGTTTTCCTTTTAAACTTGATGTATATGCTACCTCTGTGAATTTTTGTCACATTTTTAGAAACAATCGTTTAGCTGGTAGAGGGGGGGGACACTTGTGTTTGACAAAAATTTTCACTGTAAAAATTTATGATTCGCAAACAGAGTGCTAAATCGAAAAACGTTCTTAGTAAAGCCCTTCTATCTTTTAAAAAGCTATTCTATGACACCCCACTCGATGATATTGGCGAGAAAAAAAAAATTCATCGCCCTTTCAGGTCTATGGGAGACACCCAAAAATTTTTTTTTTCTAAGGTTTTACTCTACAGTTCTGTTGGCGTGATTAATATGTATAACCATGCCAAATTTCAGCTCTATAGTACTAAGGGTTTCTTAAAAAACCCGCGGACAGACGGACAGACGGACAGACGGACAGACGGACAGACGGACATGGCGAAACTATAAGGGTTCGTAGATTACTACGGAACCCTAAAAACTCGCCTCCATCTTACAGGACTTGACTCTAAAATTAAGACTGAAAGTTCGAGTTTTTATTAATAAGACTTAGTAGTTTATTAAAAGATTAAAAACTGAAACGACTCGAGTTGTTTTCAAAATACTAAAAGACTTAACCAACTCCAGCTAATTTTAAAAGACTTAAACGACTCAAGTTCTTTTATGTTAAAGGGATCGCAACGCAGTTTGTGTGTGATATTCAATATTTCTTCTGTAACCTATCAACCAAAAGGAATAATTAACGCCTAAACCACTAAATACATTTTGATAACATTTGACAAGGAGATAAAATGAGATATTTACATTCTATCAACACATACCTTACGACTGTCGACTTTCCAGATAATGAGTCGCCAGTCTTTTAAATCCTTTAAGCTGTTTAAGTAACAGCTCAGTTTATTACGTTAAAAGACTTCAACTAAAAAAGCTAGTCTTATGACTAAAGGTTGGGAACTAAAAGACTGAATCAGTCGTGAGGCATCAAAAATAAGGCGAGTCTTTGTTAAAAGCCTTAAAAGACTAAGTATCGTTCATCACAAGTCAAAGTCGATGTTAAAATCTCCAAATAGTATAGTTTAAAAAACAAATGTATTAACGAGTTTGTAGTTTCAGAAATAACTTTAGTTTTGGTGTAAATAAAACCTATTGCAATCATATAATTCGCGAGCGAAGCGAGCGAAAATATTTTTTTTTTTAAATATTATTAGAAATAATAAAGACCTGCTGATAAAATACTTTTTATGTCATTTTCGAAATTAACATCACCAAAAACCTATTAAACGACACCTAAAATGTCAATATGTAAACATATTAAAACCTTGTAAACATATTCTTATTAATTCCAAAAACTTTTGGCACTTGGTCGACTATCACTCGCAAACTTGAAAGGCCAACTTATGTGTGATAGTTTTTTTTTAATTTTGTTATATATTCTACCAACGATAATTTTTGCACATTTTTAGAAACAACCGTTTAGCTGGTAGGACACTAACTTTGGTTTTGGGCTAAATACAAAAGAATGAAAGTATTTAATCCGCGAGCGAAGCGAGCGCGAATTTTTTTTTATTTAAAATTTTTTTATATATTTTTTTATAACAAAAGTATTGTTAGGAATAATTTCGAGCTGGTGCTAACGAGCAGGTCGCGTGGCGATTGTGTATAATTTTGATGTCATTTTAAGAATTAACACCCCCAAAAACCTATAACGACACATGAAATGTCAATATTTTACAGCTTGGCTTTCGACCTTGCCTCACTTTTAGCGTGGAACTTTGTATGGCAGTTGTTTTGGATTAGGCTGAACTTCGTCGTAAATGCTAAATGCTCGTGAAATATTTAACATTTTTTCTCATTTTAAAAATTAATTTTTCGCAAACAGACTACTGAATCGAAAAACTTTCGTAGTAAACCCCTTCTATCTTTTAAAAAACTATCCTATGACATCCCACTCGATGATATCGGCGAGAAAAAAAAACCATCGCCCTTTCACATGTATGGGAAACACCCGAAAAAATTTTTTTTACAAAATTTTATTTTTTCTATTTGTCGGCGCAATTAATATGTATGAACATGCCAAATTGCAGCTCTGTAGTACCAAAGATCTAATATTAGTAAATATATTCTTATTCATCCCAACAATGTTTGGCACTTGGTCTACCATTTCACGCAAACTTGAAGGGCCAACTTATGTTTTATAGTTTTCCTTTTAAATTTAATGTATATGCTACCTCTGTGAATTTTTCCACATTTTTAGAAACAATCGTTTAGCTGGTAGAGGGGGGGGGACACTTGTGTTTGACAAAAATTTTCACTTTAAAAATTTATGATTCGCAAACAGAGTGCGAAATCGAAAAACGTTCTTTGTAAACCCCTTCTATCTTTTAAAAAGCTATTCTATGACACCCCACTCGATGATATTGGCGAGAAAAAAAAATTCATCGCCCTTTCACGTCTATGGGAGACACCCGAAAAATTTTTTTTTCTAAGGTTTTACTCTACAGTTCTGTCGGCGTGATTAATATGTATAACCATGCCAAATTTCAGCTCTATAGTACTAAGGGTTTCTTAGAAAACCCGCGGACAGACGGACAGACGGACAGACGGACATGGCGAAACTATAAGGGTTCGTAGATTACTACGGAACCCTAAAAATCAGCGATTAAGAAGAAATCAAGAAATTAATTAATGGGACATACCGCGGAGTTAGAATTCAAAATCAAATCAAGAACACATGGATTAATTTATAGAAATTACCAGGATTTTAGTGTGGTGAAGCATTAAGTGCATTAATTAATTGAACCCATCACTCTTAAAAGGTAGTATTATTTTAGGTAGTGCATCGCTGCAGCTAATTACGGTTAGTACCTAAAATCAACATTTTGTAAAACCTATTGTTAAAAGTTAACCTCAAACGCCGGTTAAATATTCGCATCAGCTAAGTAATAGCATTATTTTTTGGTTATTTATGTATCAATCACAGTTAATTAATGTGTAGAAATTTAATTTAATGTAATTATTGTTTGGCGTTGTTCGTAAATAACTGTTAAGTGTATATTTTTAATTTAAAGTGGTACAAAGTGGTATTATCTAGGTTGTTCCCGCTTTAGCTCAGGAACTGGAATTTCTTTAGTGAAACTCAAATTCGGGATAACAATTTATTTTAATGCGAGTGAAAAAATCATAAGTACCATTTAGATCGTTTAACAAAGAGATGTGTGTTCTACCGTACATTCATGTATTAAAACTAGAAAAAATCGATACCAGCTATTTTGCCGGAGCGCGTAATCGCTATGAAATTATTAAAAGGCGTAGACATAATCCTCCCTCCCGCTGAAAAGCGTAGATTTTCAAGCTTGAAGTTCTTCAAAAGTGGGCAGGGGACACAGCCGAACCAAGGGTCTTCTAACGCAGCCTCGCCTGGTTTCGACGTCCGCAACTCGACAAACACCGTCTGGGCCATGGAACAGTCGAATGATACGCCCCATACGCCAACAGAATGGTGGAGAATTATCTTCATGAAGCAACACGAGGTCTCCGACGTTAATTTTAGTTTTATCAACCTTCCATTTGGTTCGTAGTTGCATTTCGGAGATATGTTCCTTTTGCCATCTCTTCCAAAAGTGTTGGCGGATTTGTTCAAGTCTGCCAAACCTATCAAGGGAGCTCTCTTTAGCGTTATCCAAGGAAGGAGCCGGTAGCGCAGTCAACGGTCTTCCGATTAAAAAGTGCCCTGGGGACAAGGAGAGGAAATCATACGGGGATGAGTACATGGGACACAAGGGACGGCTGTTTAAAATTGCCTCCACTTCAGAAAACAATGTCAAGATTTCCCCAAATGTGAGATGAGTATTTCCCATGACACGCTTTATGTGGTGCTTAGCGAATTTAACGCCAGCCTCCCATATTCCACCAAAGTGAGGAGCGTAAGTAGGAATGAAAGAAAACTTTATTCCCTCAGAAAGACAGACAGACATATACTTTATTGCACACCGTGACACAAAAACATTACAATAACAAACAAGGACAGAAAACAAAAATGTACAAAAAGGCGGCCTTATTGCTAAGGTAGCAATCTCTTCCAGGCAACCTTTGGGTAGGAAAATAATGAAAAAAATATAAAGCAGAGCCACCACCCGGCTAACAATAAAAAATGAAATAATAATAATAATAAAATATATTTATATATTACATAAACTACAGCTCTAATATTTAAGTACATAATATAACAATATTACATATACTAATATATATAATACAATATTACTATGAAAGAAAGGAACATATGATAACAAAAAGGGTTCATTGGGTAGAGGAAACGGAGTTGAGGAAATGGGCTTTGACTCGTAACTTAAAGGATTCTAGGGAAGGAGATCGTCTTATGGATTCAGGAAGATTATTCCAGAGACGGACAGACTAGACCGAGAAGGATTGAGAGAGGAAGTTAGTAGTGTGAGGAGGAATATTTAATGAAAGATTATAGCAAGAGCGGAGATTTTTATTTAGAGTAGCTGAACGGAAGGTGAAGAAGTTTTTGAGATAGGCGAGAGCATTAGGAGAAGCAAACTCAGATAGAGATTCTTGGTTAGAATTTAAGAAACTGTTCAATTCTTTCGCGGCAGCAATAAAGTTTTACCGTTGTCGGAAAATATTTCCATTGGCTTCCCACGGCGTGCCACGAATCTGCGAAGTGTCATTATATAGGCGTCCTTTGTCAAATCAGACACGGCTTCTAAGTGCACACATTTAAAACGCAGACACACAAATAAGCATAAGTAGCATTTAACTACTTTAGAGCCGCGTCCTTTCCGATTGAGGATAAAGAAGTGACCGGCGTAGTCTACTCCAACTGACTTGAAGGGAAAGTCAACGGAAACACGGTTTGAAGGTAAATTCCCCATTTTTGAATTAAGGGTCTGTCCGCGAAGACGCGTGTGACATATCCACTTTTTTTTAAAATTGTTTAATGTTGATTACGTATTTAAAACAGGATTCGTAAACGGATCGTTTATGTCATTGACATTGACTCACTTCATTTTAATTTCTTTTTGTTAAAAGAATGGCTCTGCAACTGTCTTCATAAACGAATCGTTCACGCCAGGTATTGAACGTTTTGTTACTTTAATTATGGTGCTACATAAAACTATAAGAATAAAATTATTATTAAATACTAAAAATATGTAACTGCGTTTTAAAAAAGATATAGAATTGTAACTTTCATTATTTTTCAGCAGATAATCAGAAATTAGTCAAAATGTAATGCTGCTCGCTGATTGGTTGAATATTCATTTTCTTACTTTAATCATGGTGCTACATAAAACTATAAGATTAAAAATAATTGTTAAATACTAAAAATATCTAATTGTGTTTTAAATAAGATACAGAATAGTAACTTTCGCTATTGTTTAGTAGATAACTAGAAATTAGTCAAAATATAAAGCTTCTTTTTGATTGGTCGAATGTGGCATGATCATTTTGAAAGGGGTGATATCATATAAAAGCAATGTAAAACTAGTTTACGACATATTTGTTTGGTGGACTGGAGACGGAGCAGACATCACGTAAGTTAAGTGTCTTTGAAATTTTCATTTTCGTTTTAATTGCTTTTATATGGGCTATGTTATGTTATTCTTTATAGTGATAAAGCTGGATTTAATACTAGGTAATTTTAATGATTATCTTAAAATGCTGATAGCATTGTGCTTGTTATTTAGAGTTGCTGGTCTATTAAAATGATGCAAATAGCAATAAGGCCTCATTTCTTTTGATAGTCATAGTACTTTCTCATTTTTCTTACCCTAATTAGTGAATATTAAAAAAATAGTACAAATAAATAATATTTTAAGACTTTATTGAATTTTACTATCTATTTACCCAATATCAGACCTATTTAAAGTAATATGCTACTGATACTGTATTTTTGCAACACCTAAGGAGTTTATCCCTTATTTAATATTTCTCACATCAGAAGTGGGATCAATGCCTTCTTTTCTAATATTACTTATTTTTTAGGATGGATGCTGATGCTTTTGGTGACCTGATCAAGGCGATATGCGAAGCTGTGTCCAAAACAACAACGAAAGATGACGACATCGCACTGCCGCTCTTCGATCCTGATAAGACCGACAACGGGGCCACCAGCTGGTGCAACAGCATCGAAGCTCTCTCCAAGGATCTTCACTGGAGTACCATCAAAACAGCAGCCAAAGCCGGTAAGGCCCTAAAGGGCTCTGCATTACTCTGGTTTGAAGCCTGGGAACCTACTGAAGGAAGATCCTGGGAAAATTTCCGTGCTGATATTATTGCTGCTTACCCTGAGAAGAAAAATTTGTCTGATAAACTTCGTAAGGCCATTTTGTTCACCTCAAACGCCTCTGAATCTTATAGTGAATACGCGAGGGAAAAGTTAAGGTTACTTCGTAACACAAAAATTTCATTTACCGAGGAACAATTGATCGAGTTAGTCTGTGGTGGCATAAGTGACGTCGACGTTAGGATGGCTTCATTAAATAGTAGCGTGGCTTCTACCTCGTTGCTGATTTCTCTCTTGTCATCATACGCGAAAGCCAGCAAGCGACCCATCGATACTACCAGTAGAGATTCTGTTTCGGGACCCAGTGCGGCTAAACGACCTAGACCTGTTAATGAAAAGAAATGTTATATATGTAACCATGTAGGACATTTACAATCACAGTGCCCAAACAAAACTCAGGTTCAGCCATCACAAAAGTCACCAATGAGTAACTCAGCCACACCAGTTCCTAAACCAAATGAAATTCGTTTAAAAGTTTGTACCTATTGTAAGAAAGTTGGCCATACCGAGTCAGTTTGTTATCACAAGCAGCGGGCCGAGACTAGCAGCTCCAATTCTTTAACCGTGGTGCCAACTACTGATGCGTCAAATTTTTTTAGGCAAGTCAAATTAAATCTTACTTCCGTTATAGTGAAGGGGTCTGTAGTCGATGCACTTTTAGATTCAGGAGCTAACTGTAGTTTGATTAGGGAAACAGTCGCTAGGAAGTTGGGTTGCAATTTATTTCCAATTTCTATCTATCTTAATGGTATTGGTCAAAATAGGATTCACGCTTTTGCAACGATTACAGAGTTTATCCAGTTTGAAGGGATTTGTTTAGAACTTGATATTTATGTAGTAAGGAATTGTGATCTCCGTTACGATCTCGTAATAGGTAGAAACGCTGTTGAAAATCCGGAAGTAGAAATTGTAACTGATTCAAAAGGATGTCGTTTGGTCAGGAAAACAACTGAAAATTTGGCAGAGGTGAATATGATAGCGTCCTCACCTGACACATGTGAATTATCCTCAAGAATAGGGCACTTAGATGCTGCGTTGCAACAAAAAATTAAAATTATATTTGAAAAATATCCTTCAGTTTTGAATGAGTCTGACACTGTTAAAACCGGTGAACTAAATCTGCGTTTAAAAAGGAATGAGATTGTCAATTATCGGCCATATCGATTGGCACCCAGTGAGAGGGAAAAGGTAGATGAAATAGTGAAAGAACTTTTAGACAAAGGAATTATTCAAGAAAGTGATTCTTCTTTTGCCAGCCCTGTTATCTTGGTTAAAAAAAAAGATGGAAGTGACAGGTTATGTGTAGACTTTCGAGCTTTAAATAAAATTCTGGAAAAAGATAACTACCCTCTCCCTCTCATTGAGGATCAAATCGACAAACTTGGCAAGGCTAAATTTTTCATTTCCATTGACATGAAGAATGGATTTTACCAAATTCCTGTGTCATCAGAATCTGTTAAGTATACTGCGTTTATAACGCCAAGTGGGCACTACGAGTTTTTAAAAATGCCCTTTGGCATATGTAATGGTCCAGCTGTCTTTCAAAAGGCTATAACAAAAGCAGTTCAACATTTAAAATTTCTTTTGGTGTATATAGATGACATACTCATTCCCTTTACAACAGTAGATCAAGGTTTAGAGTACTTAGAGCAAACTATCCAAGCACTTTCTTCTGCTGGGTTTTCTATAAACCTCAAAAAGTGTAAGTTTTTCGTTGATAGTATTGAGTATTTGGGTAGGCACATATCACAGGATGGTGTAAGACCGAGTGAGTCGAAAGTTGCTGCATTGGTAAACTCTCCCGTTCCTAAGAATGTTAAGCAGGTACGCCAGTTTATGGGTCTTGCCAGCTATTTCCGAAAATTTATACCCGAGTTTGCTTCTCGTACAGCCAGTATAACCAAATTAACGAAAAATAATGTAAAATGGGAATGGGGACTCGAGCAAGATACGGCTAGGAACTATATCATAAGACATTTATCTTCACAACCTTTACTTACGGTTTTTGATCCGGAACTACCAACAGAACTGTATACTGACGCCAGTTCAATAGGTTACGGAGCAATATTGGTCCAGAAACATGGCGAAACAAAAAAGGTAGTTGCTTATTTTAGTAAAAGAACAACACCCCCAGAGTCCAAATATTGTTCTTATGACTTAGAAACATTGGCCATATATAATGCACTTAGACACTTTAGAGTTTACCTATTGGGAATAAAATTTCAAATTTTTACAGACTGTAACTCTATTAAAGCAACTATGAACAAAAGGGATTTATCTCCACGGGTAGCCCGATGGTGGACCTTCATGCAAGATTTTCAATTTGAAGTAGTGTACAAAAAGGGAAAATATATTGGCCACGTAGATTTTCTAAGCCGTAATCCTGTTGAACTTCTAGAATCAGTTAATTTGGTTACACAAGCAAACTCAAATGGTGTCGTAGATACTTTAGTAGAGTCTTCACCAAAAGAAATCCAGTGCCATTTAATTGATGAGCCCCAGTCATGGTTAGAAGTTGCACAAGGGAATGATTCACAAACTCAAAATTTGATTAGTTTAGCTTTAGCTGGAGAGCTAGATGGAAGTCGTTACCTGATACGCAACAATTTGCTTTTTTACAAAATTGGGCCCAATGAATTTAAGCTATTTGTTCCTAAAACATCCCGATTTGGTCTACTACGGCTCTTCCACGATGAAAATTGTCACGTAGGATTCGATAAAACTTTACAGAAATTGGGTGAGCATTTTTGGTTTCCCCGAATGGCTGCTTATGTCAGAAAGTACTTGAAACATTGTTTGGTTTGCATAGAAAGAAAAGGACATTCTGGCCCAAAACAAGGATTCTTGCATCCTATAGAGAAGACTCCCATTCCTTTTCATACAATACATTTGGACTGTACAGGCCCGTTTCCCCAAACCCAAGAAGGGTACAGACACATTTTGGTATTAATCGATGGATTTACTAAATTCTGCTTGTTGAAACCCCTCAAAACTCTTACCTCTCAAGAATTAGTACCTATTATTCGAGATACAATCACTATATTTGGTAGTCCGTCAAGAGTCATCACCGATAGAGGTACGAATTTTAGTTCCCAGCAAATAAGGTCCTTATTCAGAGACCTACATATTGAGCATCACATGGTTGCCACTGGTACACCACGAGGAAATGGTCAGGTTGAACGTTATGTGTCTACAGTTACAGATATGTTGAATACAACCTGTAATGGTTCGTCAGATTGGCCTAGCGGTTTGTGGAGAGTTCAGCAGTCTATTAATTCAACTGTCCAAAAATCCACAGGTTTTACTCCAATTCGATTGCTCATTGGTTGTAATGCCAATATTCCATCTGTCCAAACCCGTCTTAATGAAATTAATGTGGCTGAATCAACTAGTGATGTAAGAGCAGACCGAGCATTAGCCCATCAGCGTTTACAGTGTGAAGCATCGAAATTTAAACTTCGTTTTGATTCGGTCAGACGAGATACAAAATCTTTTGAAGTTGGTAATACAGTGTATGTTAGTCAAGATCATAGACGCCATGACAAACTCAGTCCCAAATTTAAAGGCCCATATCAAATCGTTGGACTCCTGCCTTACGATAGATACTCACTACGAAGTATAGGAAGCTTGAGAACTATTGTTGTTGCTAAAGATAAATTGAGACTCTGGCCAGGTCAATGGGTTGATGACGCGGCTATTGACACTTAATAATGATTATTATTGTATTCGATTTTACAAAAAAAAAACCTTTTTTTGTGTAAATTATTTTAAGTAAATATGATTATTGACGGATGTGATGACAATTATCAATTTGCTTTTATTGCGGCAAATGAAAAACCCTAAAATGTATATCTGTGAGTTGATTGATCAAAGTTATTCCGTCTACTTAATGTGAGAAGTGAGACAATAACAGTGATCAAAGCATAATGAAAAAGCAAATTGGACATTGTTACGTCGTACTTAATGTGAGAGGTACGGCGATAGCAATGATAGAATAAATTTATGTTAAGATTAATGTACTAATATAAATTGCATAATATTTTTTTTGTAAATGTCAGAGTAGGTACTTCGAGAGCGAAGTACAGGTCAGTCTGGCCGTGACATATCCACTTTTTTTAAAAATTGTTTAATGTTGATTACGTATTTAAAACAGGATTCGTAAACGGATCGTTTATGTCATTGACATTGACTCACTTCATTTTAATTTCTTTTTGTTAAAAGAATGGCTCTGCAACTGTCTTCATAAACGAATCGTTCACGCCAGGTATTGAACGTTTTGTTACTTTAATTATGGTGCTACATAAAACTATAAGAATAAAATTATTATTAAATACTAAAAATATGTAACTGCGTTTTAAAAAAGATATAGAATTGTAACTTTCATTATTTTTCAGCAGATAATCAGAAATTAGTCAAAATGTAATGCTGCTCGCTGATTGGTTGAATATTCATTTCTTACTTTAATCATGGTGCTACATAAAACTATAAGATTAAAAATAATTGTTAAATACTAAAAATATCTAATTGTGTTTTAAATAAGATACAGAATAGTAACTTTCGCTATTGTTTAGTAGATAACTAGAAATTAGTCAAAATATAAAGCTTCTTTTTGATTGGTCGAATGTGGCATGATCATTTTGAAAGGGGTGATATCATATAAAAGCAATGTAAAACTAGTTTACGACATATTTGTTTGGTGGACTGGAGACGGAGCAGACATCACGTAAGTTAAGTGTCTTTGAAATTTTCATTTTCGTTTTAATTGCTTTTATATGGGCTATGTTATGTTATTCTTTATAGTGATAAAGCTGGATTTAATACTAGGTAATTTTAATGATTATCTTAAAATGCTGATAGCATTGTGCTTGTTATTTAGAGTTGCTGGTCTATTAAAATGATGCAAATAGCAATAAGGCCTCATTTCTTTTGATAGTCATAGTACTTTCTCATTTTTCTTACCCTAATTAGTGAATATTAAAAAAATAGTACAAATAAATAATATTTTAAGACTTTATTGAATTTTACTATCTATTTACCCAATATCAGACCTATTTAAAGTAATATGCTACTGATACTGTATTTTTGCAACACCTAAGGAGTTTATCCCTTATTTAATATTTCTCACACGTGCAAGTCTCGCAGTTTGTAACAACGCGTCTAGCTAGTTTTCTGCCATTAATAGGCCAAACAGACTGGCGTATTGTGGATAGCAGAAGCTGCGGTCCTGCGTGCATGAGGCGAACGTGTTCACGTTCAAACAGAAGCTTGGTCAAATGATGAGATGAATCTAGCAAGATAGGATGATCCTTTTCAAATTTGTAGCCGGACGAACCGAGAAAGTCGAGCAACGTGTTAAGTTGGCTACATAAAATAGATCAGCTTGGAGATGTTTACGGTTGGAGAAGCAAGGATCGACAGTTTATTATGCAAATTCGTTTACGTGGATCTGCACGTGAATGGTACTGTAGGGTAGCTACATAAAATCGCCGCGGCCAAAGTATAAATACGGCCGACGTATCTAATAAATTAGCATTCATCCAACGGCACTCGGCGTTTCACTACCTCCCTGCTAGACCCTACCTGCGCATCTACCACGACCGCAACATTGGTGACCCATGGCGCTTCCGCATCGAGAACACGACGAATCCACATATCTCGTAGCCTACGACCTCAGCCCCGGGCTATTCGCTCACTAGTTGCCTCTTCGTGGACGGTACTGCTTGCTCACAAGTACAAACTTGCCGCACAGTATCGCTCCCGACGGCGCTAGCCGCGTTAGCACCCACGGCACGGTGCGGCTACCCATCGAGGGACTAGAACCTATGAGACATCGAACAAGACCGTCGGACAAGCCCGTCAGACTGCCCGCTACGACCGACATTGTAAGCACGCACATTGTAGGTACACACTAAATTATTATAGGTAGGGATTGCTAAGTAGGAACGCGTGAGAATGGCTAATGACAGTCCGCCGTTCGCAGGTATAGACATGAGTGCGCTATCTGTACAGTCTAAGCTTACCGCATTCTGGCAAGAAATGCCGAGCGTATGGTTCGTACAATTTGAAGCTATAGTCGAGCCGCTCAAGACTTCCGACGAACAAAAATGTAGGTATGTCTTACAGAAGCTCAAAACTGACGAACTGCGCCATGTTAGCGATATTCTTAAAAAGCCGCCCGAAAAAGGTAAATACACAGCATTGAAGGAACGGTTGATATCTGTGTACGAAAAGTTATCCGTCCAGAACTTTCAACAGCTCGTTAGTGGTTTAGAATTAGGCGATCAAAAGCCATCGCAGTTATTACGGCAGATGCGCGAACTAGGCTCCGATTTAATAACCGAAGAGGGTATTAAAATTGAATGGATGATACAGCTGCCCGCGCAGGCTCGCGCGGTGCTGTCGGTCAATCGAGAATCATCGCTTAACGAACTCGCGGAAATGGCAGACAAGATGCTAGAATACACAATTACTTCGACATTAGCTTCAATCGAGCAAAAACAGTTTACGCAAGACTCATTAGCAAAACAAATAGCTGAGCTCACTCGCAAGGTCGAAGGAATGCAAACAAGTAGCCAGTGCTATCGCTCTCGCTCCAACTCACGACGGCGTGACATCAACCGGTCTCGCTCCCGCATGCGCTCTCGGCAGAGAGCGACCCGGGATGCGACCCACGGCGCGCCGACCACGACAAAATGTTAGTATCACGAGTCCTATGGCGAGAAAGCAAAAAAATGTAGGTCTCCGTGTAGCGTTAGGAACAAAAAACCGGAAAACTAGATGCGACACCGACGGTGGCGGGTGTCGGTGTCAGCAAAAATAGCCGCTTGTGTATAGTAGACAAACAGTCAGGCGAAAAGTTTCTTATCGACACCGGTGCGGAGATATCTGTCTTGGCCGCACAGCGAAAGGTAAAAAAATGTTCAGAAGCCGCGTACAAGCTATATGCCGCGAACGGAACGCCTATAAGTACGTACGGCGAAAAATCAATATGTCTGAATCTAGGATTACGTAGAAACTTTCGCTGGACATTCATCATAGCCGACGTAAAAATGTCAATCATAGGAGCCGATTTCCTTAAACATTTCAAGCTAATAATAGATCTACATAATAAGAAACTCATTGACCGTGTCACAGATCTATCAGTAAGTACGGTAACTGTGAAGACGGATCAACAGGCAGTACACACCGTCGCCGAAGGCCATGCGTACTACGACTTACTTAAGAGGTATCCAGACGCGTTACGACCCATGTCGTTCAAAGAACCTTCGAAACACGAGGTTGTACACTATATCGAAACCACAGGCCCACCATTATTCTCCAAGGCGAGACCGCTACCACCCGATAAATATAAAGCCGCAAAAGAGGAGTTCGCCAAGATGATGGAGATGGGTATCTGCCAACCCTCTAAGAGCCCTTGGGCCAGTCCACTTCACGTAGTCAAGAAAAAGGACGGCTCGATGCGCGTGTGTGGTGATTACCGCCGATTAAATTCAGTGACACTACCGGATCGCTACCCTATACCGCGTGTCATGGATTTCACGTATAAACTACACGGAATGACGGTATTCTCGAAACTCGACCTTAAGAGCGCCTACTATTGGATACCTATGGCAAATCCAGAGAAAACAGCAATAATTACACCGTTTGGTCTTTTTGAATTTAAATGCATGACATTCGGACTACGAAATTCAAGTCAGACTTTTCAACGATTTATGCACGAAGTCTTACGAGGAATAGAAGGTGCGTTTCCATTTGTAGACGACATACTTTGCTTTTCTAGGAACGAAGAGGAACACCGGAAAGTACTTGAACAAGTTTTATCGCGATTAAACGAATACGGGTTGGCACTAAACGTAAATAAGTGCGAATTCGGCCAACACGAAATCAACTTTCTTGGGTATAAAGTAACAAGCGAAGGAATAGCGCCGACTGCAGAAAAAGTCGAAATTAGCTCTAATTACAAAAAACCGGCGAACGTTCAAGAATTGCGTAGATTTTTGGGTATGATAAATTTTTATCGCGATCGCCTACCGCAACAAGCTCAATTACAGCACGAGCTGAATAAATACTTACATAACTCGAAAAAAAACGACAAGACGCCCATCGAATGGACACCTGAGGCCGAAAAAGCATTTGAAGATTGCCGGCAAAGCATCTGAAAAGCTACGATGATCTCACATCCCGTTCCGGGCGCGCCGTTATGTATTAAGTCAGACGCGTCAGATCGCGGCATAGGCGCGGTACTACAACAGAGGATAGGCAGCGAGTGGAAACCCCTATCTTTTTTTTCTAAAACGATCAGCGACACACAACGACGGTACAGCGTATATGATCGCGAATTATTAGCGATATACGCGGCCGTGAAACGATTTCGGCGACTTATCGAAGGAAATGACGTCATCGTCTATACAGACCATAAACCGTTGGTAAACGCGCTCACGAAACTTCCAAGCGAAAACGACACTCCACGAAGGGAACGACAGTTAAGTTTCATCAGCCAGTTCTGCTCAGACATTATATACCGTCAGATCGCGGCATAGGCGCGGCAACAAAATACGGGCAACAAAAATACGGTTGCCGACTGGTTGTCACGCATCGAAGTTATTTCCTACCCGACAACTATAGATTTTGCAAATCTACCCGTCGATCAAAAAAACTGTGTAGAACTCGAACAGTTAACAAAGAAACCGAATTTACGTTTCTCACAAATCGCCTTGCCAGGCACGAAACAAACAATAGCATGCGAAATGTCAACGGGTACACCTCGCCCTTATCTACCGCCGACATATCGTTACGAAGCATACAAAATCCCAAGCCAACGAAGAGTTGAAATAAAACCACACACTGATTGGTGGAATTAGATAACTTTAATAAATGTATGGGCGCTTATATATATTGACCGGAACACCTCAATACCGCGATGTAGAAACGACTACTAACGCCATCTAGCGACACGATTAGGGAACGAATCTTATTATTAACATAAGAATATTTTACATACCGCCCACCAAGAACGTATTTTTTAACGTTCTTAACACAAATACCGCCCACCGTGAAACCTATGAGATTGACAAAGAAAATGTGACAACATAATTCATTACTTTAGCTGTGACATCAAAACATAATTAACATAACTGAGAACTATAACAACACATCAAAAAGTAATAATAACACATTGGTGGGACTTTTGCATTAATGATAATTAACATCACTCTGTTACAGGTAAGATACACAACTTGGATATATGTCTTTTAATAACAGATCCTTTACACTTTAATGTTACTACTCGAGTGACCTTGTCCAAACCGGGATGCTTTTCTAAAATTTTGCCCAATAGCCACCGCGCCGGTGGTAAATTGTCTTCCTTAACCAAAACTACATCTCCAATTTTTGGTTCAGAAATTTGTTTGGACCACTTATAACGTTGTACACAATAAACCAAATACTCATTGGACCAACGACGCCAAAAATCTTGAATCATTCTTTGCGTTACCTGCCATCGTTTTAGAGTGCTGAGATTGCTATTCTCATAGTTACGATCAGGACATATGACAACAGGCTCACCAATTAGAAAGTGCCCTGGAGTAAGTGGCATGGGTTCGTTGCAATCATTAGGCAATAAAGACAGGGGCCTAGAATTCAAACAAGCTTCTATCTGTGTTAGTACTGTAGCCATTTCTTCATATGTGAGTGTAGAATCTCCTATTACTCGTTTCAAATGATATTTTGTGGATTTGACCCCAGCTTCCCAAAGTCCACCAAAATTTGGTGCGTGAGGAGGAATGAAGTGCCACGACACGTTGTTATTTCCTAACCATTCACGAATCTCAACGGCTACAGACGAAGTTTCGGCTATGACTAGTCGAGAAATTTCTTTGGAAGCGCCAATAAAATTCGTGCCATTATCGCTCCAGATGTCACTGACATAACCACGTCGGGCAACAAATCTCTTAAAACTAGCAATGAAACCCTTGGCCGTCAAGTCGCTAACTGCCTCTAGGTGTATGGCCTTGGTAACCATACACACAAACAGGCATATATATCCTTTATACGAGCGATTACCTCGTCCCTTTGATACTCGCAAATTAACGGGACCAGCGAAATCAACACCACTGAGTAAAAATGGTCTAGAGGGTTTCACCCTACTAGTCGGCAATTGACCCATCAATGGATGTCTTGTGTAATTAGTGTGTCGCACACAAACAACACATTTACGTACATGCATCTTCACAAGATTTTTTGCTGAAACGATCCAGAATTTGGTACGTATGTGATTTAGCATTAAAGTAGGGCCACCATGAAGGGTTTTCTGATGAGCTTCGTCTATTACTAAATTTGTGAAATGACTTGAGTGCGGCAATAAAATCGGATGCTTCGCATTTTCGGACAGGTCAGCATTTTTAAGCCTTCCTCCTACTCGCCAGATACCCTTGGCGTCAAGTGTAGGACATAGGGATTTTAATTTCTCAAGTTGGAGATGCTGACCTTGACATTGGCGTATACATACCGCCAAAGCATCGTTCAACTCTTTACTGGACAAGTAAGGTTCAAATATCCTATTTCTACTAAAAATTCTTCTACAGAAAGCAATGACTCTCACTAACTTACGTAGTGAAGAATACTTTGTCCAAAGTGAATCTTCTTGTTCGGGTTTGTTAGAGGTTACATGAGCCTTTATTTTACGTTGCTCTAAATTGGTAGAAATGGATTTGGGACGTGAATAAACAATATCTTGATTTTGTAACCAAGAAGGTCCATGCATCCACAATTTGCTTTGCGCAATTTCTGATGGTAATAAACCTCTAGATGCTATGTCTGCAGGATTGTCTGCTGACTGAACATGAGCCCATTGAGTACTATCCATCCTGGACAATATATCGGAAGTTCTGTTACCAATAAATGTTGTCCATCTACTCGGGTGACTACTCAACCATGCTAATACTACAGTTGAATCGGTCCATCCATGGACATGAGCACTGTTGATACACAGTACCATAGCAACTTCCGAGATTAGCTTTGCCAACAGTACAGCACCCATCAATTCAAGTCTCGGTATTGACACTTGCATTGTCGGAGCTACCTTGGTTTTTGCCGTTACTAAATTAACCTTAACAATTCCATCTTTCTTGATGATCCTGACGTAAACAACAGCTGCGTAAGCCATGTTGGATGCATCACAAAAGCCATGTAGCTCCATACATGCGTCATCAGAACTTGCTTGAATCCATCTTGGGACTTGAAAGTTACAAATTTGCAGCAAATCCTCTCTATACTTCAGCCACTCGTCCAGTAAGTCAGCTGGCAATTCGTCATCCCAATTGATGCCTGAAAGCCAAAGTTTTTGAATCATCACTTTTGCTGAGATGACACAAGGAGCTGCCCATCCTAACGGATCAAAAAGTTTTGCAATATCTGAAATCACTTTTCTTTTAGTGCTTGGCTGTTGTAAAGGAGAAAGCCGCGCTGAGTACTGAAAAAAGTCCGATTCTCTATGCCAGGAAAGGCCCAATATCTTTACTACTTCATCCAATTTTATGTCAATATTTTCGCGCACACCTTCTTTTCTGTCCATTATTTCTTCTGTTAATTCTCTGCTATTAGTAATCCATTTCTGCAAATCAAAGCCACCTTTAGCAAGCATTTCTTTCATCTGTTTATGAATTTTTTTTCCTTCTTCCACTGTCTGACAACCCGTCATTAGGTCATCAACATAAAAATCTGTCTTAACCTTTTCAGCTATCTCAGGATAATTGTGGCCTTCATCCAGCGCAACTTGCTGCAAGGTTTTGATAGCCAAGTATGGAGCTGCTGCTGTACCAAACGTAACTCTAAGCAACCGGTATTCTTCTATTTCAGAATCAGGTTTGTCACGCCATACAAGCCTTTGAAAGTCAGCATCTTGATTTGCCACAATAACTTGGCGATACATCTTAACTTTATCAGCACTAAGACAAATGGGATGCATTCTCCATCTCATAATTATGTGACGCAGATCTAATTGTAGTGAAAAAAAAAAAAAAACATTTTTGAAAAAAAATTACAAGTCTTTTACAAACAGTGCAAAATCCGGCATGGATTCCCCGTAAAACACTTTTGAGAAAACTATTCTAAGTCCAACTCTACTAAGACCAAAACTGCCAAATTTTTCTAAGTCGAAATTTCCGAAATTTTTCTAAGTTCTTCTTTCTTGACAACACAAAATGCAACTGTACTCACGGTTTCACTGACACAAATTACGTCACCAATATTTATCCGTGTCCCTTGCTGCTGTGATACGTCACCCTGCCGGTGACGACCTCGCCTCGGCTGCTCCTCCTGGTTCCTCTGCGGCTCGCGTGCCACGTAGGCACACGCGCAGTCCCTAACGGTGCGCACTCTTGCTAGTGCGATTTAACAAAAAGTCGCAGACCGGGCGCGCAATGAACACAAAAACTGCGCTGACTCACAGTCTAAATCCGGCTCGAAGGACCATGTAAAAATCCCAAGCCAACGAAGAGTTGAAATAAAACCACACACTGATTGGTGGAATTAGATAACTTTAATAAATGTATGGGCGCTTATATATATTGACCGGAACACCTCAATACCGCGATGTAGAAACGACTACTAACGCCATCTAGCGACACGATTAGGGAACGAATCTTATTATTAACATAAGAATATTTTACAAAGCACAACACGAATTATGGCACTCGGGTATTCGTACGACACGAAAACAGGTGTCGTCAAAGTATTTTTGGCCAAGCATGAATAAAGATATAGGAACGTGGACACGAAGTTGCATCGACTGTCAAAAGTCAAAGGTCAATCGACATACTAAGTCAGCACATCAAGTTTTTCCACCCTCTCAACGTTTCGAACACATACACATCGACATAGTAGGACCACTGCCACAATCAAGTGACAATAGGTACGTCATTACCATGATTGATCGCTTCACCAAGTGGCCAGAAGCAGTTCCAGTACGCGACATTACCGCCGAAACTGTAGCAAAGGTACTATACGAGACCTGGATCACGAGGTTCGGATGTCCGCTACGCATTACAACTGACCAGGGACGTCAGTTCGAATCACATCTTTTCAACTGCCTACTGAAACGATTCGGTATACAACGCATAAGGACAACGCCTTATCACCCTCAAGCGAATGGCCAAGTCGAACGCCTGCATAGAACCCTAAAAGCAGCATTAATGGCTAGGGGTAACACGATCTGGGTCTAGCGACATACATACGAATTGGTCTAGCGACATACATACTGTGTTACTGGGCTTAAGGACTACATTACGCAGAGATAGCAAAATGAGTCCCTGCCTACTCACTTACGGAACGCAACTCAGGATTCCGTCCGATTTTATTCTACCTACGGAACCAGTCACGAACGACGCTGACTATGTAAAAGAGTTAGTCACCGCAATGGCGAACATTTCGCCTACTTACGAAAATAAAACAAACCACAGTGCTTTCGTTCATAAGGATCTACGAAAATGTTCTCATGTTTTTATAAAAAATGACACAGTAAAAAAACCGCTGACGTCACCGTACGACGGACCATACGAAGTACTCGAGAAAAAAGAAAAGTATTTTAAAATACAACTACCGCTGCGAACAACGGTCATCGATCGACAGGCTGAAACCAGCCTACGTACTCAACGAAAAAGCTAACGAAGACAAGACGACTACGACTACAACGAGTACAGGCATACAAACTCGCTCAGGCAGAGTTTCGAAACCACCTGTTCGGTACGCACCGACTTAGCAATCGCATAGATACAATTTTATACCTAAATAATATGCCTGCATACATAGCTACATACTATTTAACGCAAATCAAATCGCACATACATTTACATCACTGCTAAGTACCTAACTCGCTCATTCGAACATGCATTAGCATACTCACACACATTTTATACAAACGACAGCCCTCCACTCGTGCTTTCCTACCGGTCTTCCACAAGCGGATCTCACCGGCTTGGGAAATCAAGAGGCGGGTGGACGGCAGAAGATCCTCATCTAACACTCTGTCCGGCGGGTAGCACAAAATGACCGTACAAATGGGCACATATAAGGAAGCCAAGCTAGCACGAGCGCACCACTACATGTCGCAAGCTCAGCAAGGATGGACCTATCGTAAGTGAACGAGCAACTCAAGAGAATTTAAGAATGGATGCAGCAGGGGTGAGCCACACCACACGCTAGAAGCTCTGCCTACCCTGCTACGCTATGCGCCATACGCCATACACACTACGCGCATTCACGCAGAACGCATCACCGAAGCTCTGCCTACCCTACTACGCTATGCGCCATACGCCATACACACTACGCGCATTCACGCAGAACGCATCACCGAAGCTCTGCCTACCCTACTACGCTATGCGCCATACACGCAACGCGCGCATTCACGCTAGGCGCATCGCCGAATCACAAGCACTAGATACTACTTGCCAGCCAAAGGCAGCAGTATACTTCACGACCAACACACATGTTACGAGAAATACGCAGCTGTTAGCAATCGACACTCATCGAGGCAAGGAGCGCATGACGACCGCATCGGCTGAAAGTCATCGATGTACTGCGAGCTCCAGCGACCGGCCCGGTGACGCTACATTACGTCAGCACCCTCCCACCGTACACCGCTGCAAGCGCCTGCTCAACTTAACGCCGCAAACAACGCCTCAAGCACACTAACTAAGTTTTAACTATGTATTATGGGTTAGGCGTCGCGGAAGGGGAAATATATTTTCTTTCACGAAAGTCGTTTTCTTTTCCAGGGGGGGAGTATATGTAGGGTAGCTTAATAAAATCGCCGCGGCCAAAGTATAAATACGGCCGGCGTATCTAATAAATTAGCATTCATCCAACGGCACTCGGCGTTTCACTACCTCCCTGCTCGACCCCACCTGCGCATCTACCACGACCGCAACAGTACGATGACCTGGAAAATTATAATTTGACATGGGACGAGTGGAAACAAGCACTACAAACAGCATTTCCTCGTTCGACTGACTACGTAAATAGACTTGAAGAAATGTTAGCACGAGCGAAGACTGATTCTGAAACAATGACTAAATATTATCATGCAAAGCTATCCTTACTCAAGAAATGTAATATACACGGTACAGAAGCTATTTCTTGCATTATCCAAGGTCTGCCAATGGTGTTGAGAGCCAATGCCAAGGCGTATCAGTGCAATAAACCTAAAGGATTTATATTATGGATACTTGTCGTCATTAGAAAACTATAAGCGAGTTGAAGCTGCGACAAGCATGGCGCGACAATCTACATGGAGGAGGGGAGCCTATGGTAGCAACAACAATAAACCTGCAGCTGCAAACATGGGGCAAACGGCGAGTACATCAAGGCAATTACTACCGAAGATCTGCTACGCTTGCCGAAAACCTGGACACGAGGCGAAAGACTGCACGGCTACGCCACAATGTTGCGAGGTGTGCCAGCGCTTTGGGCATGCCGCTTCAAGTTGCTGGTTTGCAGCTGGTTCTTCGCGTCAACCACTTAATAAGGTTAGTAATATCATGTTTGTCACATATAATGTGTACCAGGACTTGTATAAAATAACAGTGCATATCAATGGGTGTCAGTTACTTGCATATATAGATACGGGAAGTAAATTAAATATTATCACAGAGACACGAGCTAATGAATTAAATTTGGAAATTAGTTCGTCTACTGTAATCATGAAAGGATTTGGTGGTGCACACCTGCAGTCAATGGGAGCTGCAATTATTGAAGTTTTTATAGATACTGTGGTTTTAAAAGGTGTTGTTGAAATAACAGATTATAATCTTTGTGATGTCGATATTATTATTGGACAAACCATGATTAATCAAGAAAATGTTAGCCTGGTGACAGCAGCACACTCTGTGACTTTTATACCTACTTGTGAATTAGAAAATATATTCTCAGATATACAATTAAATACGATTGACTGTAAATCAAAGTTTCCAATTCATTTAAAATATGATACCGTGCTACCAATGATGTCTTGTACGTATGTAGAAATTAAGATAGAACTACCGCAAACAGAAATGATTCCCAAGTAGAAATTTACAAAAAATGATTGCTTCAAATTAATAAAAAAAAAATTACCAGAAATTAATACTCATAAAATTATTTTCAGCGAATATTTTACAGGTCATCTAATTAGCCACGGAAACTCGCTTATCATCAAATATGATTTACATAAATCTGTGCATTTATTTTGCCTGCTATATTGATCTATGGGAGTGTGTTACTTATGATGTTACCAAGTCTTGCAAGGTGATAATAAAATTTATCTAAAATTTATATTCTAATAGCAAAATCAAATGAAATAATCTGACCAAAATATGCTGTTATTAAAAACCTAAATAGTCGCTAATGATGGTAAGCAATTCAGAAACTAATTTAGTTTCTTTATCCTCTTTGCATCAGCGCGCATATACTTATAATATCTTGATAATTGTTCAAAACTTTATTGCTAAGGTGACGTCATTTAGGCATTCTTCTACAGGGCTTTTGTCACGCTAAAGGGCTTAGCTTCACCTAATTGACATTAGCGGTTTGTATGCACGTTGTCCATTGACTTTCGTCCATTATGAAGTTAGACTTTTGCGTGTACAGATATTACGATATAAAAAACTATTATTATATTATTATTATTATTATTTTATTTATATTATATAAAGCTACAATACCACTGACTGACTGACTGACTGGGTGACAGAATTGTTCTCCCAGATGGAGCGGCGGGGGGTGAAAACTTTGTATGGGAGGTGTGGAGTGGGTGACGCGGAGGGTACGGGAAAACCTCGAGATCCTCGGATCCACCTTCTCATCGGGTGGCGACCCACCTTCCCGGGCGAACCGTTGCAGATGGAGCGGTGGCGCTCGAACTAAGGTCGACCCACACCCTGGTCGAATTCTACCGGTGACGTCATTTTTTCGATTTTCGCAAAAACAAGATGGCCGCCATACAAAATGTTTATTGCTGTATCTCCGGATCCGTTTGACATAAGTGGAGTGTGCTCGAAAAAATGTTTAACAGGGGGGTGGGGGGCAGCTGGCTGTCAAATTTTTTTTTCAAGATGGCGGATCCAAGATGGCGGCCGGAAATGAAGTTGCTCCGATCCGGACAAAAATCGGTATCTGGGGGGTTTAGGGGACGAAGATTCCGAATATCGGGTCAGTTTTTCGATTCCACTATTTTCCAAGATGGCCGCCATACAAGGAGTGGTGAGGCGAGGCCGCAGGCCGAGCCGAACCACGACGCCACGCCGCGAGGCGAGGCCGTAGGCCGAGGCGAGCTGCGTAAAAGGCGAGGCCGAAGGCCGAGCTCCGCGCAGGGCGTAGCCCGGAGCGTCCCCCCCCAAATCCAAGATGGCCGCCATACAAGTTTAGATTCTAAAGGTGAGGCGAGGTCGAAGACCGAGCTGAACGCGCGAGACGAGGCCGAAGGCCGAGGCGAGCCGCGTATAGGGTGAGGTCGAAGGCCGAACTCCGCGTAGGGCGAAGCCCGGAGCGTCCCCCCCCCAATAAAAGATGGCCGCCATACAAGTTTAGATTCTAAAGGTGAGGCGAGGTCAAAGACCGAGCCGAACGCGCGAGGCGAGGCCGAAGGCCGAGGCGAGCCGCGTACAGGGTGAGGCCGAAGGCCGAACTCCGCGTAGGGCGAAGCCCGGAGCGTCCCCCCCCCAATCAAAGATGGCCGCCATACAAGTTTAGATTCTAAAGGTGAGTCGAGGTCGAAGACCGAGCCGAACGCGCGAGGCGAGGCCGAAGGCCGAGGCGAGCCGCGTACAGGGTGAGGCCGAAGGCCGAACTCCGCGTAGGGCGAAGCCCGGAGCGTCCCCCCCCCAATCAAAGATGGCCGCCATACAAGTTTAGATTTTTAAGGTGAGGCGAGGTCGCAGACCGAGCCGAACGCGCGAGCCGAGGCCGTAGGCCGAGGCGAGCTGCGTATATGGCGAGGCCGAAGGCCGAGCTCCGCGTAGGGCGAAGCCCGAAGCGTCACCAAGCATATTACCAGCCGACCGCCATCATACCGACATGGGTGTCGTTTAATAGGTTTTCAGGGGTGCTGATTTCGAAAATGACATCCATTTTGAAATCCAAGATGGCGGACATGGATTTTTTGGAAAATACCGTCATGGGTGTCCTTTAATAGGTTTTCGGGGGTGCTGATTCCGAAAATGACTTACGTTTTGAAATCCAAGATTGCGGACATCAATTTTTTGCTAAATATCGTCATGGGTGTCGTTTTTTGGGTATTTAGGGGTGCTGTTTAAGAAAATAACATCCATTTTTAAATCCAAGATGGCAGCAGTGAAAAAAAAAAAAAATTAAAAACTTTTTTAAAATTTATAAAAAAAGGCACAACCGCCTCGCGACCTGCTTGAGCAGGTCGCGCACCATGCGAAACCTAGTTATATATTATATAAAGCTACAATACCACTGACTGACTCACTGGGTGACAGAATTGTTCTCCCAGATGGAGCGGCGGGAGGTGAAAACTTTGTATGGGGGGTGTGGAGAGGGGGGTGCGGAGAGTACGGGAAAACCTCGAGATCCTCGGATCCACCTTTTCATCGGGTGGCGACCCACCTTCCCGGGCGAACCGTTGCAGATGGAGCGGTGGCGCTCAAACAAAGGTCGACCCACACCCTGGTCGAATTCTACCGGTGACGTCATTTTTTGAATTTTCGCAAAAAAAAGATGGCCGCCATACAAAATGTTTATTGCTGTATCTCCGGAACCGTTTGTTATAAGTGGGGTGTGCTCGAACAAATGTTTTACAGGGGGGTGAGGGGCAGCTGGCGGTCAAATTTTTTTTTCAAGATGGCGGATCCAAGATGGCGGCCGGAAATGAAATTGCTCCGATCCGGACGAAAATCGGTATCTGGGGGGTTTGGGGGACGAACATTCCGAATATCGGGTCAGTTTTTCGATTCCACCATTTTCCAAGATGGCCGCCATACAAGGAGTGGTGAGGCGAGGCCGCAGGCCGAGCCGAACCACGACGCCACTCCGCGAGGCGAGGCCGTAGGCCGAGGCGAGCTGCGTAAAAGGCGAGGCCGAAGGCCGAGCTCCGCGCAGGGCATAGCCCGGAGCGTCCCCCCCCCAAATCCAAGATGGCCGCCATACAAGTTTAGATTCTAAAGGTGAGGCGAGGTCAAAGACCGAGCCGAACGCGCGAGACGAGGCCGAAGGCCGAGGCGAGCCGCGTATAGGGTGAGGCCGAAGGCCGAACTCCGCGTAGGGCGAAGCCCGGAGCGTCCCCCCCCCCAATTCTAGATGGCGGTAAGTTTAGATTCTAAAGGTGAGGCGAGGCCGAAGGCCGAGGCGAGCCGCGTATAGGGTGAGGCCGAAGGCCGAACTCCGCGTAGGGCGAAGCCCGGAGCGTCCCCCCCCAATCAAAGATGGCCGCCATACAAGTTTAGATTCTAAAGGAGAGGCGAGGTCGAAGACCGAGCCGAACGCGCTAGGCGAGGCCGAAGGCCGAGCTGAGCCGCGCATAGTGTGAGGCCGAAGGCCGAACTCCGCGTAGGGCGAAGCCCGGAGCGTCCCCCCCCCTAATTCTAGATGGCGGCAAGCTTAGATTCTAAAGGTGAGGCGAGGTCGAAGACCGAGCCGAACGCGCGAGCCGAGGCCGTAGGCCGAGGCGAGCTGCGTATAGGGCGAGGCCGAAGGCCGAGCTCCGCGTAGGGCGAAGCCCGAAGCGTCACCAAGCATATTACCAGCCGACCGCCATCATACCGACATGGGTGTCGTTTAATAGGTTTTCAGGGGTGCTGATTTCGAAAATGACATCCATTTTGAAATCCAAGATGGCGGACATGGATTTTTTGGAAAATACCGTCATGGGTTTCGTTTAATAGGTTTTCGGGGGTGCTGATTCCGAAAATGACATACGTTTTGAAATCCAAGATGGCGGACTTAAATTTTTTGCAAAATATCGTCATGGGTGTCGTTTTTTGGGTATTCAGGGGTGCTGATTAAGAAAATAACATCCATTTTTAAATCTAAGATGGCGGCCGTGAAAAACAAAAAAAAATTAAAAACTTTTTTAAAATATATAAAAAAAGGCACAACCGCCTCGCGACCTGCTTTAGCAGGTCGCGCACCACGCGAAACCTAGTTATTATATTATATAAAGCTACAATACCACTCACTCACTGACTGACTGACTGGGTGACAAAATTGTTCTCCCAGATGGAGCGGCGGGAGGTGAAAACTTTGTATGGGGGGTGTGGAGAAGGTGGCGCGGAGGGTACGGGAAAACCTCGAGATCCTCGGATCCACCTTCTCATCGGGTGGCGACCCACCTTCCCGGGCGAACCGTTGCAGATGGAGCGGTAGTGCTCGAACAAAGGTCGACCCACACCCTGGTCGAATTCTACCGAAGACGTCATTTTTTCGATTTTCGCAAAAACAAGATGGCCGCCATACAAAATGATTATTGCTGTATCTCCGGAACCGTTTGACATAAGTGGGGTGTGCTCGAACAAATGTTTTACAAGGGGGTGAGGGGCAGGTGGCTGTCAAAATTTTTTTTCAAGATGGCGGATCCAAGATGGCGGCCGGAAATGAAGTTGCTCCGATCCGGACGAAAATCGGTATCTGGGGGGTTTGGGGGACGAAGATTCCGAATTTCGGGTAAGTTTTTCGATTCCACCATTTTCCAAGATGGCCGCCATACAAGGAGTGGTGAGGCGAGGCCGCAGGCCGAGCCGAACCACGACGCCACGCCGCGAGGCGAGGCCGTACGCCGAGGCGAGCTGCGTAAAAGGCGAGGCCGAAGGCCGAGCTCCGCGCAGGGCGTAGCCCGGAGCGTCCCCCCCCCAAATCCAAGATGGCCGCCATACAAGTTTAGATTCTAAAGGTGAGGCGAGGTCGAAGACCGAGCCGAACGCGCGAGACGAGGCCGAAGGCCGAGGCGAGCCGCGTATAGGGTGAGGCCGAAGGCCGAACTCCGCGTAGGGCGAAGTCCGGAGCGTCCCCCCCCCCCAATCAAAGATGGCCGCCATACAAGTTTAGATTCTAAAGGTGAGGCGAGGTCGAAGACCGAGCCGAACGCGCGAGGCGAGGCCGAAGGCCGAGGCGAGACGCGTATAGGGTGAGGCCGAAGGCCGAACTCCGCGTAGGGCGAAGCCCGGAGCGTCCCCCCCCCCAATCAAAGATGGCCGCCATACAAGTTTAGATTTTAAAGGTGAGGCGAGGTCGCAGACCGAGCCGACCGCGCGAGCCGAGGCCGTAGGCCGAGGCGAGCTGCGTATAGGGCGAGGCCGAAGGCCGAGCTCCGCGCATGGCGTAGCCCGGAGCGTCCCCCCCAAAATCCAAGATGGCCGCCATACAAGTTTAGATTCTAAAAAAAGTTGAAGCGAGGTCGAAGACCGAGCCGAACGCGCGAGACGAGGCCGAAGGCCGAGGCGAGCCGCGTATAGGGTGAGGCCGAAGGCCGAACTCCGCGTAGGGCGAAGCCCGGAGCGTCCCCCCCACCCAATCAAAGATGGCCGCCATACAAGTTTAGATTTTTAAGGTGAGGCGAGGTCGCAGACCGAGCCGAACGTGCGAGCCGAGGCCGTAGGCCGAGGCGAGCTGCGTATAGGGCGAGGCCGAAGGCCGAGCTCCGCGTAGGGCGAAGCCCGAAGCGTCACCAAGCATATTACCAGCCGACCACCATCATACCGACATGGGTGTCGTTTAATAGGTTTTCAGGGGTGCTGATTTCGAAAATGACATCCATTTTGAAATCCAAGATGGCGGACATGGATTTTTTGGAAAATTCCGTCATGGGTGTCGTTTAATAGGTTTTCGGGGGTGCTGATTCCGAAATTGATATCTATTTTGAAATCCAAGATGGCGGACATGCATTTTTTGTAAAAAACCGTCATGGGTGTCGTTTAATATGTTTTCTGAGATGCATGTTGCGATGGCGGACATGCAGTTTAAAAAAATTCTGTCATGGTTGTCGTTTAATAGGTTTTCGGGGATGCTGATTACGAAACTGACATCCATTTTGAAATCCAAGGTGGCGGTCGTGACAAACCAAAAAAAGTATGAACGCCTTTTTGACCCTACAAATAGGGTAGCACAACCGCCTCGCGGCCTGCTTTAGCAGGTCGCGCACCACGCGAAACCTAGTTATTATTATTATTATATTATATAAAGCTGCAATACCACTCACTGACTGACTGGGTGACAGAATTGTTCTCCCAGATGGAGCGGCGGGAGGTGAAAACTTTGTATGGGAGGTGTGGAGTGGGTGACGCGGAGGGTACGGGAAAACCTCGAGATCCTCGGATCCACCTTCTCATCAGGTGGCGACCCACCTTCCCGGGCGAACCGTTGCAGATGGAGCGGTGGCGCTCGAACTAAAGTCGACCCACACCTTGGTCGAATTCTACCGGTGACGTCATTTTTTCGATTTTCGCAAAAACAAGATGGCCGCCATACAAAATGATTATTGCTGTATCTCCGGAACCGTTTGACATAAGTGGGGTGTGCTCGAACAAATGTTTTACAGGGGGGTGAGGGGCAGGTGGCTGTCAAATTTTTTTTTCAAGATGGCGGATCCAAGATGGCGGCCGGAAATGAAGTTGCTCCGATCCGGACGAAAATCGGTATCTGGGGGGTTTGGGGGACGAAAATTCCGAATATCGGGTCAGTTTTTCGATTCCACCATTTTCCAAGATGGCCGCCATACAAGGAGTGGTGAGGCGAGGCCGCAGGCCGAGCCGAACCACGACGCCACTCCGCGAGGCGAGGCCGTAGGCCGAGGCGAGCTGCGTAAAAGGCGAGGCCGAAGGCCGAGCTCCGCGCAGGGCGTAGCCCGGAGCGTCCCCCCCCAAATCCAAGATGGCCGCCATACAAGTTTAGATTCTAAAGGTGAGGCGAGGTCGAAGACCGAGCCGAACGCGCGAGGCGAGGCCGAAGGCCGAGGCGAGCCGCGTATAGGGTGAGGCCGAAGGCCGAACTCCGCGTAGGGCGAAGCCCGGAGCGTCCCCCCCCCCCCCCCCAATTCTAGATGGCGGCAAGTTTAGATTCTAAAGGTGAGGCGAGGTCGAAGACCGAGCCGAACGCGCGAGGCGAGGCCGAAGGCCGAGGCGAGCCGCGTATAGGGTGAGGCCGAAGGCCGAACTCCGCTTAGGGCGAAGCCCGGAGCGTCCCCCCCCAATCAAAGATGGCCGCCATACAAGTTTAGATTTTTAAGGTGAGGCGAGGTCGCAGACCGAGCCGAACGCGCGAGCCGAGGCCGTAGGCCGAGGCGAGCTGCGTATAGGGCGAGGCCGAAGGCCGAGCTCCGCGTAGGGCGAAGCCCGAAGCGTCACCAAGCATATTACCAGCCGACTGCCATCATACCGACATGGGTGTTGTTTAATAGGTTTTCAGGGGTGCTGATTTCGAAAATGACATCCATTTTGAAATCCAAGATGGCGGACATGGATTTTTTTAAAAATACCTTCATGGGTGTCGTTTAATAGGTCTTCGGGGGTGCTGATTCCGAAAATGACATCCATTTTGAAATCCAAGATGGCGGACATGCATTTTTTGTAAAAAACTGACATGTGTGTCGTTTGATAGGTTTTCGGGGGTACTGATTCTAAAAATAACATTGATTTTTAAATCCAACATTTTTTTCGTGAAAAACCAAAAAAAGTATGAACGCCTTTTTGACCCTACAAATAAGGTAGCACAACCGCCTCGCGGCCTGCTTTAGCAGGTCGCGCACCACGCGAAACCTAGTTATATTATATAAAGCTACAATACCACTGACTGACTCACTGGGTGACAGAATTGTTCTCCCAGATGGAGCGGCGGGAGGTGAAAACTTTGTATGGGGGGTGTGGAGAGGGTGGTGCGGAGAGTACGGGAAAACCTCGAGATCCTCGGATCCACCTTTTCATCGGGTGGCGACCCACCTTCCCGGGCGAACCGTTGCAGATGGAGCGGTGGCGCTCGAACAAAGGTCGACCCACACCCTGGTCGAATTCTACCGGTGACGTCATTTTTTCGATTTTCGCAAAAACAAGATGGCCGCCATACAAAATGTTTATTGCTGTATCTCCGGAACCGTTTGACATAAGTGGGGTGTGCTCGAACAAATGATTTACAGGGGGGTGAGGGGCAGCTGGCGGTTAAATATTTTTTTCAAGATGGCGGATCCAAGATGGCGGCCGGAAATGAAATTGCTCCGATCCGGACGAAAATCGGTATCTGGGGGGTTTGGGGGACGAACATTCCGAATATCGGGTAAGTTTTTCGATTCCACCATTTTCCAAGATGGCCGCCATACAAGGAGTGGTGAGGCGAGGCCGCAGGCCGAGCCGAACCACGACGCCACTCCGCGAGGCGAGGCCGTAGGCCGAGGCGAGCTGCGTAAAAGGCGAGGCCGAAGGCCGAGCTCCGCGCAGGGCATAGCCCGGAGCGTCCCCCCCCCAAATCCAAGATGGCCGCCATACAAGTTTAGATTCTAAAGGTGAGGCGAGGTCGAAGACCAAGCCGAACGCGCGAGACGAGGCCGAAGGCCGAGGCGAGCCGCGTATAGGGTGAGGCCGAACGCCGAACTCCGCGTAGGGCGAAGCCCGGAGCGTCCCCCCCCCCAATTCTAGATGGCGGTAAGTTTAGATTCTAAAGGTGAGGCGAGGTCGAAGACCGAGCCGAACGCGCGAGGCGAGGCCGAAGGCCGAGGCGAGCCGCGTATAGGGTGAGGCCGAAGGCCGAACTCCGCGTAGGGCGAAGCCCGGAGCGTCCCCCCCCAATCAAAGATGGCCGCCATACAAGTTTTGATTCTAAAGGAGAGGCGAGGTCGAAGACCGAGCCGAACGCGCTAGGCGAGGCCGAAGGCCGAGCTGAGCCGCGCATAGTGTGAGGCCGAAGGCCGAACTCCGCGTAGGGCGAAGCCCGAAGCGTCACCAAGCATATTATCAGCCGACCGCCATCATACCGACATGGGTGTCGTTTAATAGGTTCTTAGGGGTGCTGATTTCGAAAATGACATCCATTTTGAAATCCAAGATGGCGGACATGGATTTTTTGAAAATACCTTCATGGGTGTCGTTTAATAGGTATTCGGGGGTGCTGATTCCGAAAATGACAAACGTTTTGAAATCCAAGATGGCGGACATAAATTTTTTGCAAAATATCGTCATTGGTGTCGTTTTTTGGGTGTTCAGGGGTGCTGATTAAGAAAATAACATCCATTTTTAAATCCAAGATGGCGGCCGTGAAAAACAAAAAAAAATTCAAACTTTTTTAAAATTTATAAAGAAAGGCACAGCCGCCTCGCGACCTGCTTATATTATATAAAGCTGCAATACCACTCACTCACTGACTGGGTGACAGAATTGTTCTCCCAGATGGAGCGGCGGGAGGTGAAAACTTTGTATGGGGGGTGTGGAGAGGGTGGTGCGGAGGGTACGGGAAAACCTCGAGATCCTCGGATCCACCTTCTCATCGGGTGGCGGCCCACCTTCCCGGGCGAACCGTTGCAGATGGAGCGGTGGCGCTCGAACAAAGGTCGACCCACACCCTGGTCGAATTCTACCGGTGACGTCATTTTTTCGATTTTCGCAAAAACAAGATGGCCGCCATACAAAATGATTATTGCTGTATCTCCGGAACCGTTTGACATAAGTGGGGTGTGCTCAAACAAATGTTTTACAGAGGGGTGAGAGGCAGGTGGCTATCAAATTTTTTTTTCAAGATGGCGGATCCAAGATGGCGGTCGGAAATGAAGTTGCTTCGATCCGGACGAAAATCGGTATTTGGGGGGTTTGGGGGACGAAGATTCCGAATATCGGGTTAGTTTTTCGATTCCGCCATTTTCCAAGATGGCCGCCATACAAGGAGTGGTGAGGCGAGGCCGAAGGCCGAGCTCCGCGCAGGGCGTAGCCCGGAGCGTCCCCCCCCAAATCCAAGATGGCCGCCATACAAGTTTAGATTCTAAAGGTGAGGCGAGGTCGAAGACCGAGCCGAACGTGCGAGGCGAGGCTGAAGGCCGAGGCGAGCCGCGTATAGGGTGAGGCCGAAGGCCGAACTCCGCGTAGGGCGAAGCCCGGAGCGTCCCCCCCCCAATCAAAGATGGCCGCCATACAAGTTTAGATTTTTAAGGTTAGGCGAGGTCGCAGACCGAGCCGAACGTGCGAGCCGAGGCCGTAGGCCGAGGCGAGCTGCGTATAGGGCGAGGCCGAAGGCCGAGCTCCGCGTAGGGCGAAGCCCGAAGCGTCACCAAGCATATTACCAGCCGACCGCCATCATACCGACATGGGTGTCGTTTAATAGGTTTTCAGGGGTGCTGATTTCGAAAATGACATCCATTTTGAAATCCAAGATGGCGGACATGGATTTTTTGGAAAATTCCGTCATGGGTGTCGTTTAATAGATTTTCGGGGGTGCTGATTCCGAAATTGATATCTATTTTGAAATCCAAGATGGCGGACATGCATTTTTTGTAAAAAACCGTCATGGGTGTCGTTTAATATGTTTTCTGAGATGCATGTTGCGATGGCGGACATGCAGTTTAAAAAAATTCTGTCATGGTTGTCGTTTAATAGGTTTTCGGGGATGCTGATTACGAAACTGACATCCATTTTGAAATCCAAGGTGGCGGTCGTGACAAACCAAAAAAAGTATGAACGCCTTTTTGACCCTACAAATAGGGTAGCACAACCGCCTCGCGGCCTGCTTTAGCAGGTCGCGCACCACGCGAAACCTAGTTATTATTATTATATTATATAAAGCTACAATACCACTCACTCACTGACTGACTGACTGACTGGGTGACAGAATTGTTCTCCCAGATGGAGCGGCGGGAGGTGAAAACTTTGTATGGGGGGTGTGGAAAGGGTGGTGCGGAGGGTACGGGAAAACCTCGAGATCCTCAGATCCACCTTCTCATCGGGTGGCGACCCACCTTCCCGGGCGAACCGTTGCAGATGGAGCGGTGGCGCTCGAACAAAGGTCGACCCACACCCTGGTCGAATTCTACCGGTGACGTCATTTTTTCGATTTTCGCAAAAACAAGATGGCCGCCATACAAAATGATTATTGCTGTAACTCCGGAACCGTTTGACATAAGTGGGGTGTGATCGAACAAATGTTTTACAGGGGGGTGAGGGGCAGGTGGCTGTCAAAATTTTTTTTCAAGATGGCGGATCCAAGATGGCGGCCGGAAATGAAGTTGCTCCGATCCGGACGAAAATCGGTATCTGGGGGGTTTGGGGGACGAAGATTCCGAATATCGGGTCAGTTTTTCGATTCCACCATTTTCCAAGATGGCCGCCATACAAGGAGTGGTGAGGCGAGGCCGCAGGCCGAGCCGAACCACGACGCCACGCCGCGAGGCGAGGCCGTAGGCCGAGGCGAGCTGCGTAAAAGGCGAGGCCGAAGGCCGAGCTCCGCGCAGGGCGTAGCCCGGAGCGTCCCCCCCCAAATCCAAGATGGCCGCCAAACAAGTTTAGATTCTAAAGGTGAGGCGAGGTCGAAGACCGAGCCGAACGCGCGAGACGAGGCCTAAGGCCGAGGCGAGCCGCGTATAGGGTGAGGCCGAAGGCCGAACTCCGCGTAGGGCGAAGCCCGGGCGTCCCCTTCCAATCAAAGATGGCCGCCATACAAGTTTAGATTCTAAAGGTGAGGCGAGGTCGAAGACCGAGCCGAACGCGCGAGGCGAGGCCGAAGGCCGAGGCGAGCCGCGTATAGGGTGAGGCCGAAGGCCGAATACCGCGTAGGGCGAAGCCCGGAGCGTCCCCCCCCCCCAATTCTAGATGAGCGTCCCCCCCCCAATCAAAGATGGCCGCCATACAAGTTTAGATTCTAAAGGTGAGGCGAGGTCGAAGACCGAGCCGAACGCGCGAGGCGAGGCCGAAGGCCGAGGCGAGCCGCGTATAGGGTGAGGCCGAAGGCCGAACTCCGCGTAGGGTGAAGCCTGGAGCGTCCCCCCCAATCAAAGATGGCCGCCATACAAGTTTAGATTTTTAAGGTGAGGCGAGGTCGCAGACCGAGCCGAACGCGCGAGCCGAGGCCGTAGGCCGAGGCGTGCTGCGTATAGGGCGAGGCCGAAGGCCGAGCTCCACGTTGGGCGAAGCCCGAAGCGTCACCAAGCATATTACCAGCCGACCGCCATCATACCGACATGGGTGTCGTTTAATAGGTTCTTAGGGGTGCTGATTTCGAAAATGACATCCATTTTGAAATCCAAGATGGCGGACATGGATTTTTTGAAAATACCTTCATGGGTGTCGTTTAATAGGTATTCGGGGGTGCTGATTCCGAAAATGACATACGTTTTGAAATCCAAGATGGCAGACTTAAATTTTTTGCAAAATATCGTCATGGGTGTCGTTTTTTGGGTATTCAGGGGTGCTGATTAAGAAGATAACATCCATTTTTAAATCCAAGATGGTGTCCGTGAAAAACAAAAAAAACAAAACTTTTTTAAAATTTATAAAGAAAGGCACAACCACCTCGCGACCTGCTTTAGCAGGTCGCGCACCACGCAAAACCTAGTATTATATAAAGCTACAATACCACTGACTCACTGACTGACTGCCTGGGTGACAGAATTGTTCTCCCAGATGGAGCGGCGGGAGGTGAAAACTTTGTATGGGAGGTGTGGAGTGGGTGACGCGGAGGGTACGGGAAAACCTCGAGATCCTCGGATCCACCTTCTCATCAGGTGGCGACCCACCTTCCCGGGCGAACCGTTGCAGATGGAGCGGTGGCGCTCGAACTAAAGTCGACCCACATCATGGTCAAATTCTACCGGTGACGTCATTTTTTCGATTTTCGCAAAAACAAGATGGCCGCCATACAAAATGTTTATTGCTGTATCTCCGGAACCGTTTGACAAAAGTGGAGTGTGCTCGAACAAATGTTTTACAGGGAAGTGAGGGGCAGGTTGCTGTCAATTTGTTTTTTCAAGATGGCGGATCCAAGATGGCGGCTGGAAATTAAGTTGCTCCGATCCGGACGAAAATCGGTATCTGGGGGGCTTAGGGGACGAAGATTCCGAATATTGGGTTAGTTTTTCGATTTCACCATTTTCCAAGATGGCCGCCATACAAGGAGTGGTGAGGCGAGGCCGCAGGCCGAGCCGAACCACGACGCCACTCCGCGAGGCGAGGCCGAAGGCCGAGCTCCGCGCAGGGCGTAGCCCGGAGCGTCCCCCCCCCAAATCCAAGATGGCCGCCATACAAGTTTAGATTCTAAAGGTGAGGCGAGGTCGAAGACCGAGCCGAACGCGCGAGACGAGGCCGAAGGCCGAGGCGAGCCGAGTATAGGGCGAGGCCGACGGCCGAACTCCGCGTAGGGCGAATCCCGGAGCGTCCCCCCCCCCCAATCAAAGATGGCCGCCATACAAGTTTAAATTCTAAAAGTGAGGCGAGGTCGAAGACCGAGCCGAACGCGCGAGGCGAGGCCGAAGGCCGAGGCGAGCCGCGTATAGGGTGAGGCCGAAGGTCGAACTCCGCGTAGGGCGAAGCCCGGAGCGGCCCCCCCTCCAATCAAAGATGGCCGCCATACAAGTTTAGATTCTAAAGGTAGGGCGAGGTCGAAGACCGAGCCGAACGCGCGAGGCGAGGCCGAAGGCCGAGGCAAGCCGCGTACAGGGTGAGGCCGAAGGCCGAACTCCGCGTAGGGCGAAGCCCGGAGCGTCCCCCCCCCCAATCAAAGATGGCCGCCATACAAGTTTAGATTTTTAAGGTGAGGCGAGGTCGCAGACCGAGCCGAACGCGCGAGCCGAGGCCGTAGGCCGAGGCGAGCTGCGTATAGGGCGAGGCCGAAGGCCGAGCTCCGCGTAGGGCGAAGCCCGAAGCGTCATCAAGCATATTACCAGCCGACCGCCATCATACCGACATGGGTGTCGTTTAATAGGTTTTCAGGGGTGCTGATTTCGAAAATGACATCCATTTTGAAATCCAAGATGGCGGACATGGATTTTTTGGAAAATACCGTCATGGGTGTCGTTTAATAGGTTTTCGGGGATGCTGATTACGAAACTGACATCCATTTTGAAATCCAAGATGGCGGTCATGACAAACCAAAAAAAGTATGAACGCTTTTTTGACCTTACAAATAGGGTAGCACAACCGCCTCGCGGCCTGCTTTAGCAGGTCGCGCACCACGCGAAACCTAGTTATATTATATTATATTATATAAAGCTGCAATACCACTCACTGATTGACTGACTGACTGACTGACTGGGTGACAGAATTGTTCTCCCAGATGGAGCGGCGGGAGGTGAAAACTTTGTATAGGGGGTGTGGAGAGGGTGGTGCGGAGGGTACGGGAAAACCTCGAGATCCTCGGATCCACCTTCTCATCGGGTGGCGACCCACCTTCCCGGGCGAACGGTTGCAGATGGAGCGGTGGCGCTCGAACTAAGGTCGACCCACACCCTGGTCGAATTCTACCGGTGACGTCATTTTTTCGATTTTCGCAAAAACAAGATGGCCGCCATACAAAATGATTATTGCTGTATCTCCGGAACCGTTTGACATAAGTGGGGTGTGCTCGAACAAATGTTTTACAGGGGGTTAAGGGGCAGGTGGCTGTCAATTTTTTTTTTCAAGATGGCGGATCCAAGATGGCGGCCGGAAATGAAGTTGCTCCGATCCGGACGAAAATCGGTATCTGGGGGGTTTGGGGGACGAAGATTCCGAATATCGGGTCAGTTTTTGGATTCCACCATTTTCCAAGATGGCCGCCATACAAGGAGTGGTGAGGCGAGGCCGCAGGCCGAGCCGAACCACGACGCCACTCCGCGAGGCGAGGCCGTAGGCCGAGGCGAGCTGCGTAAAAGGCGAGGCCGAAGGCCGAGTTCCGCGCAGGGCGTAGCCCGGAGCGTCCCCCCCCCAAATCCAAGATGGCCGCCATACAAGTTTAGATTCTAAAGGTGAGGCGAGGTCGAAGACCGAGCCGAACGCGCGAGACGAGGCCGAAGGCCGAGGCGAGCCGCGTATAGGGTGAGGCCGAAGGCCGAACTCCGCGTAGGGCGAAGCCCGGAGCGTCCCCCCCCCCAATCAAAGATGGCCGCCATACAAGTTTAGATTCTAAAGGTGAGGCGAGGTCGAAGACCGAGCCGAACGCGCGAGGCGAGGCCGAAGGCCGAGGCGAGCCGCGTATAGGGTGAGGCCGAAGGCCGAACTCCTCGTAGGGCGAAGCCCGGAGCGTCCCCCCCCCAATCAAAGATGGCCGCCATACGAGTTTAGATTTTTAAGGTGAGGCGAGGTCGCAGACCGAGCCGAACGCGCGAGCCGAGGCCGTAGGCCGAGGCGAGCTGCGTATAGGGCGAGGCCGAAGGCCGAGCTCCGCGTAGGGCGAAGGCCGAGCTCCGCGTAGGGCGAAGCCCGAAGCGTCACCAAGCATATTACCAGCCGACCGCCATCATACCGACATGGGTGTCGTTTAATAGGTTTTCAGGGGTGCTGATTTCGAAAATGACATCCATTTTGAAATCCAAGATGGCGGACATGGATTTTTTGGAAAATACCGTCATGGGTGTCGTTTAATAGGTTTTCGGGGGTGCTGATTCCGAAAATGACATAAGTTTTGAAATCCAAGATGGCGGACAGGCATTTTTTGTAAAAATCCGTCATGGGTGTCGTTTTTTATGTTATCTGGGGTACTGATTCTTAAAATAACATCGATTTTTAAATCCAAGATGGTGGCCGTGAAAAAGCAAAAACAGAATGAACGCCTTTTTGACCCTACAGATAGGGTAGCACAACCTTCTCGCGACCTGCTTTAGCAGGTCGCGCACCACGCGAAACCTAGTTATACTATATAAAGCTACATTACCACTCACTCACTGACTGGGTGATTGACATAATTGATCTCCCAGAAGGAGGGTCGGGAGGTGAAAAATATGTATAGGGGGTGTGGTAAGAATTTTCCGTCGAGTATGGGAAAACCTCGAAATCTTCGGATTCTCCTCCTCATCAGGTCGCGACCCACCTTCATGGGCAAACCGTTGGAGTTGGACCCGTAGTGCTCGAACAAAAGTCAACCCACACCCTGGTCGAAGTCTACCGTTGACAATTTTTTTTCGATTTTCAAAAAAACAAGATGGCTGCCATACAAAAACGAGATTTTTGTATCTCCTCTGATTCGGACCAAATTCGGTATCCGGGTGTTTTAGGGGTCGCTGAATCTGAATATCACGTAAAATTTGTTATTTCGCCATTTTCCAAGATGGCCGCCATACAAGGAGTGGTGAGGCGAGGCCGAAGGCCGAGCCGAACCACGACGTGCCGCGAGGCGAGGCCGCAGGCCGAGACGAGCTGCGTATAAGGCGAGGCCGAAGGCCGAGCTCCGCGTAGGGCGAAGCGAGCGTCCCCCCCCCCAATCCAAGATGGCCGCAATTTAAGTTTAGATTCTTAAGGTGAGGCAAGGTCGTAGACCGAGCCGAACGTGCGAGGCGAGGCCGAAGGCCGAGGCAAGCTGCGTATAGGGCGAGGCCAAAGGCCGAGCTCCGCGTAGGGCGAAGCCCGAAGCGTCACCAAGCATCTTACCGGCCGACCGCCATGAAATTTTCGGGCATGCCGACATGGGTGTCGTTCAATAGGTTTTCGGGGTTACTGATTCCGTAAATGACATCCATTTTGAAATCCAAGATGTCCGACATGTGTTTAAAAAAAAAAATTACAAAAAACTAAATGAACGCTTTTTGACCCTACGACGGTTGTGCTATCCTATAGCACAACCGCCTCGCGGCCTGCTTTAGCAGGTCGCGCACCACGCGAAACCTATTTATTATATTATATAAAGCTACAATACCACTCACTGACTGACTGACTGACTGGGTGACAGAATTGTTCTCCCAGATGGAGCGGCGGGAGGTGAAAACTTTGTATAAGAGGTGTGGAGTGGGTGACGCGGAGGGTACGGAAAAACCTCGAGATTCTCGGATCCACCTTCTCATCGGGTGGCGACTTACCTTCCCGGGCGAACCGTTGCAGATGGAGCGGTGGCGCTCGAACTAAGGTCGACTCACACCCTGGTCGAATTCTACCGGTGACGTTATTTTTTCGATTTTCACAAAAACAAGATGGCCGCCATACAAAATGTTTATTGCTGTATCTCCGGATCCGTTTGACATAAGTGGAGTGTGCTCAAACAAATGTTTTACAGGGGGGTGGGGGGCAGCTGGCTGTCAAATTTTTTTTTCAAGATGGCGGATCCAAGATGGCGGCCGGAAATGAAGTTGCTCCGATCCGGACAAAAATAGGTATCTGGGGAGTTTAGGGGACGAAGATTCCGAATATCGGGTCAGTTTTTCGATTCCACCATTTTCCAAGATGGCCGCCATACAAGGAGTGGTGAGGCGAGGCCGCAGGCCGAGCCGAACCACGACGCCACGCCGCGAGGCGAGGCCGTAGGCCGAGGCGAGCTGCGTAAAAGGCGAGGCCGAAGGCCGAGCTCCGCGCAGGGCGTAGCCCGGAGCGTCCCCCCCCCCAAATCCAAGATGGCCGCCATACAAGTTTAGATTCTAAAGGTGAGGCGAGGTCGAAGACCGAGCCGAACGCGCGAGACGAGGCCGAAGGCCGAGGCGAGCCGCGTATAGGGTGAGGCCGAAGGCCGAACTCCGCGTAGGGCGAAGCCCGGAGCGTCCCCCCCCCAATCAAAGATGGCCGCCATACAAGTTTAGATTCTAAAGGTGAGGCGAGGTCGAAGACCGAGCCGAACGCGCGAGACGAGGCCGAAGGCCGAGGCGAGCCGCGTATAGGGTGAGGCCGAAGGCCGAACTCCGCGTAGGGCGAAGCCCGGAGCGTCCCCCCCCCAATCAAAGATGGCCGCCATACAAGTTTAGATTCTAAAGGTGAGGCGAGGTCGAAGACCGAGCCAAACGCGCGAGGCGAGGCCGAAGGCCGAGGCGAGCCGCGTACAGGATGAGGCCGAAGGCCGAACTCCGCGTAGGGCGAAGCCCGGAGCGTCATCCCCCCCAATCAAAGATGGCCGCCATACAAGTTTAGATTTTTAAGGTGAGGCGAAGTCGCAGACCGAGCCGAACGCGCGAGCCGAGGCCGTAGGCCGAGGCGAGCTGCGTATAGGGCGAGGCCGAAGGCCGAGCTCCGAGTAGGGCGAAGCCCGAAGCGTCACCAAGCATATTACCAGCCGACCGCCATCATACCGACATGGGTGTCGTTTAATAGGTTTTCAGGGGTGCTGATTTCGAAAATGACATCCATTTTGAAATCCAAGATGGCGGACATGGATTTTTTAGAAAATACTGTCATGGGTGTCCTTAAATAGGTTTTCGGGGGTGCTGATTCCGAAAATGTCATAAGTTTTGAAATCCAAGATGGCGGACATAAATTTTTTGCTAAATATCGTCATGGGTGTCGTTTTTTGGGTATTCAGGGGTGCTGATTAAGAAAATAACATCCATTTTTAAATCCAAGATGGCGGCCGTGAAAAACAAAAAAAAAAAAAAAACTTTTTTAAAATTTATAAAAAAAGGCACAACCGCCTCGCGACCTGCTTTAGCAGGTCGCGCACCACGCGAAACCTAGTTATTATATTATATAAAGCTACAATACCACTGACTGACTGACTGACTGGGTGACAGAATTGTTCTCCCAGATGGAGCGGCGGGAGGTGAAAACTTTGTATAAGAGGTGTGGAGTGGGTGACGCGGAGGGTACGGGAAAACCTCGAGATCCTCGGATCCACCTTCTCATCAGGTGGCGACCCACCTTCCCGGGCGAACCGTTGCAGATGGAGCGGTGGCGCTCGAACTAAGGTCGACCCACACCCTGGTCGAATTCTACCGGTGACGTCATTTTTTCGATTTTCGCAAAAACAAGATGGCCGCCATACAAAATGATTATTGCTGTATCTCCGGATCCGTTTGACATAAGTGGAGTGTGCTCGAACTAATGATTTACAGGGGGGTGGGCAGCAGCTGGCTGTCAATATTTTTTTTCAAGATGGCGGATCCAAGATGGCGGCCGGAAATGAAGTTGCTCCGATCTGGACGAAAATCGGTATCTGGGGGATTTAGGGGTCGAAGATTCCGAATATCGGATCAGTTTTTCGATTCCACCATTTTCCAAGATGGCCGCCATACAAGGAGTGGTGAGGCGAGGCCGCAGGCCGAGCCGAACCACGACGCCACGTTGCGAGGCGAGGCCGTAGGCCAAGGCGAGCTACGTAAAAGGCGAGGCGGAAGGCCGAGCTCCGCGTAGGGCGTAGCCCGGAGCGTCCCCGTCCCAAATCCAAGATGGCCGCCATTCAAGTTTAGATTCTAAAGGTGAGGCGAGGTCGAAGACCGAGCCGAACGCGCGAGGCGAGGCCGAAGGCCGAGCTGAGCCGCGCATAGTGTGAGGCCGAAGGCCGAACTCCGCGTAGGGCGAAGCCCGGAGCGTCCCCCCCCCCAATTCTAGATGGCGGTAAGTTTAGATTCTAAAGGTGAGGCGAGGTCGAAGACCGAGCCGAACGCGCGAGGCGAGGCCGAAGGCCGAGCTGAGCCGCGCATAGTGTGAGGCCGAAGGCCGAACTCCGCGTAGGGCGAAGCCCGGAGCGTCCCCCCCCCCAATTCTAGATGGCGGTAAGTTTAGATTCTAAAGGTGAGGCGAGGTCCCAGACCGAGCCGAACGCGCGAGGCGAGGCCGAAGGCCGAGGCGAGCCGCGTATAGGGTGAGGCCGAAGGCCGAACTCCGCGTAGGGCAAAGCCCGGAGCGTCTTCCCCCCCTATCAAAGATGGCCGCCATACAAGTTTAGATTTTTAAGGTGAGGCGAGGTCGTAGACCGAGCCGAACGCGCGAGGCGAGGCCGAAGGCCGAGGCGAGCTGCGTATAGGGCGAGGCCGAAGGCCGAGCTCCGCGTAGGGCGAAGCCCGAAGCGTCACCAAGCATCTTACCGGCCGACCGCCATGAAATTTTCGGGCATGCCGACATGGGTGTCGTTTAATAGGTTTTCGGGGTTGCTGATTCCGTAAATGACATCCATTTTGAAATCCAAGATGTCAGACATGTGTTTTCAAAAAAAATTACAAAAAACTAAATGAACGCCTTTTTGACCCTACAAATAGGGTAGCACAACCGCCTCGCGGCCTGCTTTAGCAGGTCGCGCACCACGCGAAACCTAGTTATTATACTATATAAAGCTACATTACCACTCACTGACTGACTGACATAATTGTTCTCCCAGAAGGAGGGTCGGGAGGTGAAAATGATGTATGGGGAATGTGGTCAGAATTTTCCGTCGAGTATGGGAAAACCTCGACATCTTCAGATTCTCCTCCTCATCAGGTCACGACCCACCTTCCCGGGCGAACCGTTGGACTTGGACCGGTGATGCTCGAACAAAAGTCGACTGGCACCCTGGTCGAAGTCTACCGATGACAAATTTTTTTCGATTTTAAAAAAAACAAGATGGCCGCCATACAAAAACGAGATTTTTGAATCTCCTCTGATTCGGACCAAACTCGGTATCCGGGGGTTTTTGGGGTCACTGAATCCGAAAATTTGGAAGTTTTTCGCTTCCGCCATTTTCCAAGATGGCCGCTATACAAGGAGTTGTAAGGCGAGGCCGAAGGCCGAGCCGAACCACGTCGCGCCGCGAGGCGAGGCCGCAGGCCGAGGCGAGCTGCGTATGAGGCGAGGCCGAAGGCCGAGCTCCGCGTAGGGTGAAGCCCGGAGCGTCCCCCCCCCCAATCCAAGATGGCCGCCATTTAAGTTTAGATTCTAAAGGTGAGGCGAGGTCGTAGACCGAGCCGACCGCGCGAGGCGAGGCCGAAGGCCGAGCCGAGCTTCGTATAGGGCGAGGCCAAAGGCCGAGCTCCGCGTAGGGCGAAGCCCGAAGCGTCACCAAGCATCTTACCGGCCGACCGCAATCCGAAAATTTCATATCCGCCATCTTGGATTTTAGTTGGGGGAATCGTGACGCGAAGGGCGAAGCCCGGAGCGTCTCGATTCTCCCCACCAAAAATCCAAGATGGCGGATATGAAATTTTCGGGCATACCGACATGGGTGTCGTTTAATAGGTTTTCGGGGGTGGTGATTCCAAAAATGACATCCATTTTGAAATCCAAGATTGCGGACATGCAATTTTTGAAAAACTGTCATGGGTGTCGTTAGGTAAGTTTTCGGCGATGCTGATTCCGAAAATGACATTTATTTTCAAATCCAAGGTGGCGGACATGCATTTTTTGGAAAAATCCGTCATGGGTGTCGTTTTTTAGGTTTTCGGGAGTACTGATTCTTAAAATAACATCGATTTTTAAATCCAAGATGGTGGCCGTGTAAAACCAAAAAAAAGAATAAACGCCTTTTTGACCCTACAAATAGGGAAACACAACCGCCTCGCGGCCTGCTTTAGCAGGTCGCGCACCACGCGAAAACTAGTTTTATATTATATAAAGCTACAATACCACTCACTGACTGACTGACTGACTGGGTGACAGAATTGTTCTCCCAGATGGAGCGGCGGGAGGTGAAAACTTTGTATGAGAGGTGTGGAGTGGGTGACGCGGAGGGTACGGGAATTCCACCATTTTCCAAGATGGCCGCCATACAAGGAGTGGTGAGGCGAGGCCGCAGGCCGAGCCGAACCACGACGCCACGCCGCGAGGCGAGGCCGTAGGCCGAGGCGAGCTGCGTAAAAGGCGAGGCCGAAGGCCGAGCTCCGCGCAGGGCGTAGCCCGGAGCGTCCCCCCCCCAAATCCAAGATGGCCGCCATACAAGTTTAGATTCTAAAGGTGAGGCGAGGTCGAAGACCGAGCCGAACGCGCGAGACGAAGCCGAAGGCCGAGGCGAGCCGCGTATAGGGTGAGGCCGAAGGCCGAACTCCGCGTAGGGCGAAGCCCGGAGCGTCCCCCCCCCCTATCAAAGATGGCCGCCATACAAGTTTAGATTCTAAAGGTGAGGCGAGGTCGAAGACCGAGCCGAACGCGCGAGGCGAGGCCGAAGGCCGAGGCGAGCCGCGTATAGGGTGAGGCCGAAGGCCAAACTCCGCGTAGGGCGAAGCCTGGAGCGTCCCCCCCCCCCAATCAAAGATGGCCGCCATACAAGTTTAGATTTTTAAGGTGAGGCGAGGTCGCAGACCGAGCCGAACGCGCGAGCCGAGGCCGTAGGCCGAGGCGAGCTGCGTATAGGGCGAGGCCGAAGGCCGAGCTCCGCGTAGGGCGAAGCCCGAAGCGTCACCAAGCATATTACCAGCCGACCGCCATCATACCGACATGGGTGTCGTTTAATAGGTTTTCAGGGGTGCTGATTTCGAAAATGACATCCATTTTGAAATCCAAGATGGCTGACATGGATTTTTTGTAAAATACCGTCATGGGTGTCCTTTAATAGGTTTTCGGGGGTGCTGATTCCGAAAATGACATACGTTTTGAAATCCAAGATGGCGGACATAAATTTTTTGCTAAATATCGTCATGGGTGTCGTTTTTTGGGTATTCAGGGGTGCTGTTTAAGAAAATAACATCCATTTTTTAAAATTTATAAAAAAAGGCACAACCGCCTCGCGGCCTGCTTTAGCAGGTCGCGCACCACGCGAAAACTTAGTTATTATACTATATAAAGCTACATTACCACTCACTGACTGACTGACATAATTGTTCTCCCAGAAGGAGGGTCGGGAGGTGAAAATGATGTATAAGGGGTGTGGTCAGAATTTTCCGGTGAGTATGGGAAAACCTCGACATCTTCGGATTCTTCTCCTCATCAGGTCGCGACCCACCTTCCCGGGCGAACCGTTGAGTTGGACCGGTGGTACTCGAACAAAGGTCGACCGGCACCCTGGTCAAAGTCTAACGGTAACAATTTTTTTTCGATTTTCAAAAAAACAAGATGGCCGCCATACAAAATTGATATTTTAGTATATCTTCCAATTCGGACCAAATTCGGTATCCAGGGGTTTTTGGGGTCGCTAAATCCGAATATCTAAAAAGATTTTCGATTTCGCCATTTTCAAAGATGGCCGCCATACAAGGAGTGGTGAGGCGAGGCCCAAGGCCGAGCTCCGCGTAGGGCGAAGCCCGGATCGTCCCCCCCCCCCAATCCAAGATGGCCGCCATTTAAGTTTAGATTCTAAAGGTGAGGCAAGGCCGAAGGCCGAGCCGAGCTGCGTATAGGGCGAGGCCAAAGGCCGAGCTCCGCGTTAGGCGAAGCCCGAAGCGTCACCAAGCATCTTACCGGCCGACCGCAATCCGAAAATTTCATATCCGCCATCATGGATTTTAGTTGGGGGAATCGTGACGCGAAGGGCGAAGCCCGGAGCGTCTCGATTCTCCCCACCAAAAATCCAAGATGGCGGATATGAAATTTTCGGGCATGCCGACATGGGTGTCGTTTAATAGGTTTTCGGGGGTGCTGATTCCGAAAATGACATCCATTTGGGAGAGTTGTTACTGAGTAAAGTTTTGTTGAAGTCAATAATTAATTGAGTTTTTTTTATTTATTTCTTTTGATGTAAGTTCACTTTGGTGTTAAAGTAAAATTTTATTTTTTTTCCTGAATGTTTCTTTTCTCAATAGGGGGAGATTGTGCTGTATGCGTCCTTAAACGCCTAATTATACTTATTAAAAGAAATAGTTTTAATGTAAGAGTATCGAATCTTTTTAGAATTAAAAGTCTCGCTTTGTCATTGAAAGAAAAAAGTCAAAGAAAATTGACAAGGTAGATGGGGATTGTCAGAAAAAAAAGTGAAAAATTTGGGGATTTTTGAAAAAGAAAAGAAAGAAATCGTGTTTTTTTTGGGAGATGAGAGGGGAAAAAAATGTATTTAAATAACTTGAAATAATTGAGGAAATAATTTTTTTTTAGGTTTGGGAAGTCTGTATTTGTTGGGGGTGCGTGTGCGGCACAGTGAAAAATAAATAAAATGTTTTAAACTAAAAATGTTAGAAATGTTATAGAATGCACCCGGTTGGCGATTCGGAAATGCACTGAAGTTTGGCGGCAGGCGCGTCGCTAATATAAACTAGTGTGCGCCTGACGTCATTCAAATATTGTAAAGGTGTAAAGTGTTACACCGAACATCTTGCCGGGGCCCAAGATGAAGTTTGACAATGTTTTCTCTTTTTTTTTTTTTTGGGACAAGTTATGTTGTTAGTAAGTATCTTAATTTACTGTCTCTAAAATGTCTGTTTCATTCTGTAAACCATTTATTACACTATTCTTACTAAAGGCACTTCTCACTAACACTACGGGACTCGTGCCCCTTTCTTGTTTGGAAATAAAAGCTAAATTATTTTCACTCATATACACTCGCGCACTTAACGAATTGTGTCGGGCGGCTGGCAAGGGCTCGTCCAGGGCCCCGGCCGCCGCCGCGGAGGGCGCGGGAGGGGGCGCGCGCACCGCCCCCGTCACCGCGTCTGCTGCTCTGCCACCGCTGCTGATGCGGCCACGAAGTTTTCTTACGACGATCAGAGCCGCTATTAAGCCCGCTATCCCCCAAAGGGAGTATATGGCCGTATAGTGATGTATGTCGTGAGAGTTTACGCTGTCACTAAGTAACGGGGATGCATCTTTCATGGTCCTGATCTGTTGTTCGATGTTTCGTAGCGCCTGTTCGTGGCTGCTCGAGTTTGTTGACTGCTCCTCTTGTTCCGCCTTTGGCAGTAAGAAAGTAATGTTCCAGGCTGAATTTATTGACGGGATCTCGGGGAGTTCGTTACTTGTCGTTATTTTTAAGTGGCTTTCATAAATTCTGTGTCCATAAACGGTAAATTTTTCTAATTTAATAGTACAATTTTCTTCTACATTGACAATATTGTTTTCTGTTAGATAGTGAATTGTAATCTGATCCCCACACAGTGTTCGAATTTGACACCGGTCGCAGCAAAAGTATAGATGTTGGTTCGGTTTTATTAAACTTGACCATTTACTGTGGCACGGTGCGGTGATTGTCTTACAGTGACCTACGTCATCGTTTTCCTTAATGCATAGGTCATGGTCAGCCTTCATGGCGTAGACCGGAGTTTTCAGCTGACATAAGTAGGTAGAGACGTCACGTAATGTACAATGTTCTAAGTCTGTACTTGGTATAGGTAGGTATGTTTCAGTTTGTAAGTTTATGGCTACGTGACTTTCTATGGGTATCACAGTGACCATGTTTTTTCCTATTTGTCGCGGTACGCTGAAGATGTTATACAAATCGTAGGTATCTCTAGTTATCAAGGGAACCTTTATTTCAAATAGGGCAAAACTTTTTGTCATTTTTGCCTTTACTTTTAGGAACCGGTAAATGTCGTGGATGTTCGTTTGTAGATTGTTGGTTGGTAGAGTCAGTTGCTTGGTAAGATGGCTGGAAATTACTCTAAATTCTTTTTGTAATTGTTGAGGGCTTAAGAGGTGGATGTTTAACTTTCCGTTATAGACGTTGGTAATAGTGTCTAGTAACGTGTTTTGAACGTTTCTAAGGTGTGTTAGTAGGTTAATTGCAGCGGTTGACGATATGGAAAACTCTGTCATCAGTTCTACTTGGTTGATTTGTTTGTTGAGGGCTGATGCGGCTCCATCTAATGCTATCAAATGTTGGTTAATAATTTTATGTTGTTTTTGAATTGTTTCTTCGGTTCTTTTTAGCAGATTGTATTCCGCTTCTACAACTGAAGTTTGGTTCCGCCACAAGGTAACCAGATGTTTTTGATTTTCTCGGACAAGTGAGATTTCCTTTTCATATTGTTTAGCAAATCTATCATCCAGGACTCCGAATAGGGAATTTGCGATGTAACCAATTCCATTGACAAGGCCTCTTCTGCGTCGGACACGAATGTTCTCTTCCAGTAGGATCTTATTAAAATGCTCCAGCTCACTGAAAGAATGTCGCAGTTGTAACAGGACTATGTCGCAATGCGTAGGTTGTTTCATCGCTTGGCATAAATCCTGTAAATGTTGGTTGTATTTACTGTAAGCCGTGATTCCTTCCCAATAAGGGCTCATGTCGTAGTAAGCGATAATTTTCCATTCATCGCGTATTATTTTCATGTCACCTAATTTATCAAAATAGAGCGACTGATTGTTGTTAAGGTGAGTCAGCGTTACACAGTTTCCTGGTGATATTAATGTTATGAAGTAAATAAACATCAGAGCCATCGAAATGAAATTTGATGCTTCACTAGTTTTGCCTCGTGTATTTTGTTTAGGTTTATTTTCTTGTGTTTGTTTTTCTGTTTGTTTTAATGGCAATACAGATAGTTTAACCACTGGTCTCTTTATATTTCCATTTTTTGTTTTCAAGGTGACGACTCTTACGTAGCCGTCGTTTCCTGGGTGGGTCTCTATTACCCTCCCCAGGGCCCATTTTCCTGGAGGCAGGTTGTCGCCGTGTATAACTACTAAATCTCCTGTTTCGATGTTGTGTTGGGGTTGTCTCCATTTACCTCTCGAGGTCAGCTGAGTTAAATATTCAGCTTTCCACCGTCTCCAGATATCTAGGAAAAGCCTGTTAGTCAAGTGCCAGCGTGTCCGGGCGTCCTCTGCTGTTTCTATTACTGTGTTACCGGGCCGTCCTGTTAGAAAGTGCCCAGGGGTCAAACAGTCTAAGTCCTCGATATCTTCTGTTAAAGCACACAGTGGGCGGGAGTTTAAGTTGGCCTCTATTTGGGCTAAGACAGTAGAATACTCTTCAAAAGTTAATTTTTGTTCTCCAACTACTCGCTTCAAATGGTGTTTCAGGCTACGCACTGCTCTTTCCCACAAGCCTCCCGCACTAGGCCAGGCGGGTGCGTTGAAATGCCATTCAATGTTCATATCTGTTATGTTTGTTATTAAATTGTTTGAAAAAGTTTGTTGAATGTTAGAGTATTGTTCTCGTAGGGCTCTATTTGCTCCCACAAAGTTGGTGCCGTTGTCACTATATAAATGAGCTGGTGTTCCACGCCTCGCGGCCATTCTTCGTAGGGCTGATAGGAAGGCAGAGCTTGACAGGTCCGATACTAATTCTAGATGTCCGATACTAATCTAGAGATATTGTTTTTATCCAAAACTGGATTTAAATTCATTAAAGTACTTTTTTGATGTACTTTTTTCTGTTTACGTAATTGGGTAATTTCCGCTGCATACTCGGTGTTTTGCACATGTCTTATAATTTTATTTTTTGCATTGCGCAGCTCGTTCAAAGTTAGGTAGTTAGGCAATTTATGTCGCGATGTCAATGCCCTCAGTACCCATGCTAAAATATGCGTTATTTTATTAAATGAGCTGTATTTTTCCAATAATTGCCCAATCACGCTCTCTGCGCTGGAATTTTGAATAATGTTAACTATTTGTGAATTTTTCTCTTCTTCTGTTTCAAATGTTTGTTTTTCTAATGTGTTAGGACTGAACGTAGAAAGCCAAGAGGGTCCGTTCTTCCACAGAACTTGTTGTTTAATCAGTTGAGATGCGGTTAATCCTCGGCTTGCAGCATCCGCGGGATTCTCTGTTGTGTTGACGTAGCGCCAATTATTTTTCGGCATTACGGATGTTATTTGCTCCACTCTGTTGGCTACGAAAGGTCTCCATCTATTAGGTTCACCGTGAAGCCACCCTAGAACCACTTTAGAGTCAGTCCACCCAAGTGTTTCAGTTTCATGATTGCTCAGAGACTGTTTAATTTTGTTCATTAGTTTTGATAATAAGTGGGCACCGCTCAGTTCGAGTCTAGGTAATGTTAAGCTTTTGTTGAGTGGTACAAGCTTAGATTTAGCGGCGATTATCACCACCGTCTGTTGATTTTTTATACGTGCGTATACTACGCAAGCATAGGCCTCGATTGACGCGTCACAGAAACCATGTAACTCTATGACGTCATCTTGCTTACATGATAACCATCTTGGTATTTCATATTCGTTTATTTTGTTCATATCCGCTTGTAACTTAGACCACTCTCTATAAATGTTATCTGACACCTCGTCGTCCCATTGTATGTTTGATTTCCACACTGTTTGAAAAATTAATTTAAGTCTTGTAACCAAGGGTGCCAGCCAACCCAAAGGGTCAAATATTTTGGAAATTTCTGAAAGTAATAGTCTTTTTGTTAGTTTGGATGTGGTTGGTTGGGTCATTTCATATTTAAATGTAAACTTGTCGTGAAGCGGGTTCCAACACAAGCCTAAAGTTTTTGAAGTGTTCTCAGTTTTGAAATTGAACACCATGTTTTCAGTGTTTTGTTGTTGCATAATAATGTTTTCTAGTATGTCTTGATTATTAGCGGACCATTTTCTTAGAGTGAACCCTCCCGATTTTAGTAGAGAGTTCAAGTCCGTAATTAGGCTTTTTCCTTCTTCTATGGTGTGAGCCCCATGGACTAAATCGTCCATGTAAAAAGATTGTTCAACCACCTTTGCGGCAACGGGAAACTTATCGCGTTCATCAATGGCTAGCTTTTTCAGCGTCATCATCGCTAAAAATGGGGCTGCCTTGGTTCCGTATGTAACGGTAGTTAATTGATATGTATTAAGGGGTAGTTGCGGCGACTCTCTCCAAATTATTTTCTGTAAAGTAGTATCTTCAGGATGTACCAGAATTTGTCGGTACATTTTTTCAATGTCGGCTGTGAAAGCATACTGATATTGTCGCCATTTTAACAACAAAGATTGTAAGTCTTGTTGTAAGTTAGGTCCCTTATGCATTAAATCATTGAGGGAGTATCCTGTGGATGTTTTAGCAGATGCATTGAAAACCACCCTATATTTAGTTGTAGTTGACTCGGCCCGTTCCACGCCGTGGTGAGGTAAATAACACTCCGGTGTCGAATTACTGTCAGAGCGTTCCATATGATCTAATGTTAAGTATTCATTCATAAAGGTTTTGTAAGCGGTCGATAGTTTTGTTTGTTTTTCTAATTTTCTTTCCAGGTTATGAAACTGAGCTATAGCTTTTTGTTTAGAGTGACCCAACTTTTCTTCAAATTTAGGCACCATAGGTAATCTCACTTCATAGCGTCCCTCTTTTTTGCGTGTGGTAGTTTCTTGGAAATATTTTATGCAGTTTATCTCTTCAGATGTTAATTTCCCTTCTTCGGTAATATCCTCCATCTCCCAAAACTGTTGAATGTTCTCAAGGTCATTGACGACCACGTTACAATGAAAAGTTTGCGCGCTTCCGCACAGCAACCACCCTAACTGTGTCTGTTGCGCCATTGGCTGTGATGCGTCATCGCCTTTGATGATGCCGCTCATCATAATATTTGAGTATATATCAGCGCCTAGTAACAAGTCGATCGGTCGACTAATATAAAACTCGGGGTCAGCCAAATTAATGTTCTGAATGTTCGACCAAGAAGGTTTTGAAAATGTTTTGTTAGGTAAACTTCTTATCAGGTTTGTCATGATGACGACCTCTGTGGAGAAAGAGTAATCACTATAGATAGATGCACAATTTATTCGGATTTTTCCTTTAGTGTTATTTTCTCGTTTTCCGACGCCATAAATTACTCCTTTACATTTTTCTCGTTTTAAGCCTAAGGTTTGTGCCGCATGTTCTGTTATAAGTGATATTTGAGACCCCTGATCAATAAGGGCTCGTAAGACGTGGGGTGTTCCGTCGGCGCCAAAAACTTTTACTTTTGCCGTGGCTAGCAACACTTCGGAACAGTTATTTTGCGACACGTTAGACGATGACTTAGTTTGTTCTTCAATATATGACGTCGATGGCTTAGTGGTTGCATCTTTCTCAAGTGCGTCATGCATAATAGTATTATGTTGAGCTGGGCATTTTCTGCACGTTCTAGTTGATGTACACGTTTTTCCATTATGCGAGAATAAGCAATTCATGCATAAGGCGAGTTTATTGACCGTGCTGATTTTTTTGTCATTTGACAATTGTAAAAATTGTCTACATTTGTAAATGCCGTGATCGCCGTTGCACAACGGACATTTGATACCGGATGCGTGAAATGATTTTGCATTCTATGCGTTTCCGTTGTTAAATTTTGAATTTGCATTTGTATTGGGTGGCTTTTTATTATTTTGCGATGTTGATGGGTTATTCTTTTGTTGTGGCATTTCTTTGTTTCTACGAAATGTTGTTTCTAGAGTTGTGAACCTACTCTCTAGAAAGTCTAAAAGTTCCTGTAGAATGGGTAACTCTCTTGAGTTTTTTAATGATTCTACGTAGTCTGAATAAGTTTCGGCGTCTAGTTTTTGAGACAATAAATGAACCAAAATAGGATCCCAGGTTGAAATATCAATCCCGAGGTTCTTGATCGCGTTAAGGGTTTCCACGGCTACATCATGAAGCTTCTTTATGTGCGCCGCGGAGTTTTGTTGTATGTTTTGAATGTTACATAAGGTATTCATATGTGATGTAAATATGAACCTCTTGTTGTCATAACGGCGGTTGAGAATTTCCCAACACGTTAAGTAGTTCTCAGAACTGATTGTTAGATGTTGGATTAGCTTTTCAGCTTCACCCTTAAGTTTTGTTTTCAGGAACTGCATTCTTTGGGCATTAGATAATGTTGGATTTTTATGTATGGTTTCCGTAAACAAGTCCTTAAATGACACCCAGTAGTTATAATTGCCGTTGAATACTGGGATATCTATTTTAGGTGTTGACTTTTCTCGGTGGGCAGTTGACCACATTCGCCTGTTAATGTCTTTTTTAAGCTCGTTGTATTGAGCTTCATATTTTGTAAAACTCGCTTCATATGCTAAGTTCTCACCGTTCAACTCGCTGTCTATCTCCCAGTGAAGTTTGTCAATAATAGACCAGCGATTCTCCAACAGTTTGAGACTATCTTCGTATTCCCACTTGTCGGAGATGTCTTCGACGTCGATGTTGCTCACCGTTCTCGCGAAGGCCCTGAAATTAGCTTCCTGCTTACGTAACATCTCATCCATCCTACTTAACACACCTTGAGACGTTTGCCCTGGGTTCCCCACAGGTGGTTGTTGCGGCGGTTGTTGTGGTGGCTGTTGCTGACTGGTACTTTGGGTGCTCTTTTCCGCCTTAATTTTCTCTACCAATTGTTTATACCCGTCATTGAGAAGATAAATTAACGTGCTATGTTTCGCTTTTGTGCCGTCGTAGACCCTCTCTGTAAAATAAGCGTCCGTCGGACTGACCTCACCTCGTATACGGTCGTAATTTGCCTCAAACTCGTTCCATAGTTTATCTATTTTGGTGTAATAGTTTTTGAAGTATTCAGAATACCTTTTTCTCTCTGCTCCGTCCTTTCTGTAGTTACGCAAGCACTTGTCAATCTCCTCCGCGATCAAGTACTGCTGTTCTACTATGTCCATGATGGGCGTAAGAAAAAGGAAAGATCTTACTTGTTAGATCCCGCGACGTCTGCTACCTTACTATAGATCAGCGCTGCCGCAGAGATAATGTTGAGTTGATGTTGTCACTGTATCCTCACACTTCACCAAGTTTCACTAGTTCGTACACCTCACTTTTCGATAACTGATTCTAATCACCGATTCGCGAGGCCCTCTCGAAGGACCAATGTTGGGGGTGCGTGTGCGGCACAGTGAAAAATGTTAATAAAAGAGTAAAAAGTTTATTGTGTGTAAAAGGTCACAAAGTAAAAAACTGTTAAAAATAAAATGTTTTAAACTAAAAATGTTAGAAATGTTATAGAATGCACCCGGTTGGCGATTCGGAAATGCACTGAAGTTTGGCGGCAGGCGCGTCGCTAATATAAACTAGTGTGCGCCTGACGTCATTCAAATAGTGTAACACTTTACACCGAACAGTATTCGTTATCTTTTGCAAGGTTCTACCGGGTCCCTTAATTGAGGACGCTTTCCGGGGATCTTGCGAGGATAGAGAATGCAATTAGCCAGAAAGGCCAACTTCCGATCCGGGGGGGATTAAGGGAATATATAAGGGTGGTAGTCTCGTTGTTTTTATTTTATTTTTCCAGAACTACTTTCCTAATGAAAAGAGCTTGGATGGAACTATAATTTGGAGGAGCAAATTACCATGGTCCGAGTGTAAATCAAGATATATTTGAAAGCAAAGTACTATTGGGACGGTTTTACAGCCAAGTGGACAATTTTTATCTAATGTTGTTAGTCAGTTTCGTATTTAAAAAGGCGCGGGAAAGGCATCGTTGTAAAGAAAACCCTTAAGTAGAACGGTCGGTTTGGTCGAGTGGTAGTGACGCCGCCTCTTGATCGGCGGGTCCTGGGTTCGATCCTCGGTCGGGGCGAGCGTTTGTGTGAAGAGCAGATGTTTGTTCTCGGGTCGTGGGTGTTTGTGTTTGTCTTCATGTGTGTTCCGAGGGACCCACGATACAAAGGAAAAACCTTAGTGTGGGCCTTTGAGTGTGTAACTTTATTAGCTTTTTTATAAACAGGACAATGAAAGCAGCAGATTTAAATTTTGCTTAAAACCCTAAATTCCATTTACAATTAGAAAATCGCGAGTGACATATAAATAAATTTTGAAGTGTCAGTGAAAACAAAATCTATAAGAGGGAAGCCCTCTCAAAAATGATAGTGCGGATTTGAAGAGAACCAAACAGTGTTGTGATAAAGTGCTGAATGACATATAAATAAATTGTGAAGTGTCAGTGAAAACAAAGATGGAAGCCCTCGCATATTAAATGTGAAGTTAGTGCGAATTGAAGAGAACCAAACAGTGTTGTGATTAAGTGCTGGAAAATCTCGTTTACAAAAGGGGAAAAGTCGCGAGTGATAATTTGACTCATTTTGGTGTTAGTTACAAAAAATCATGGAGTGATAGAATTCGGGGGAGAGGGGAGCCCTTTGAGGTCTAGATGAAAGGGAGATTTATTCAACAATTATTTGGAATAAATAGTTTTGCGTGAACAGAGTTGGGGTTGTGGTACGGCATTTTGATCGGGAGAGGGGAATTTAGGATATTCATCAAACCCAGACTTAAAAGAGGGACCAAGGTCTTTTGGCGAGAAGAGGGCATGTTACCTCCGACGGATGTCAACTGAGACGTCATCCTAATCGTCATTTTGTTTGAGTTTCGAATTGTAAATTTTGAAATGCTTATTTTTAAATTTAAATTGACACTTGAATTGGAACTATTAAATTGTCACTTGAATTTGAATTATTAAAATTGACTTTTGAATTTGAATTGGGAATTTCATTTTGGAAAAGGTGGAAAGTAGGGGATTTCAGATGGGACAGTAATCCAGTAACTGACTCGAGTTCATTTTCCTATTCTTTTTTTTTGTATAATCTTAGAATTATTTTATTAATATATTTAATTAAATAATCTATTAATAATTTTGATAAAAATAATTTAATAGGTTAAATAGTTATACCATATTTTAACATTAAAGTGAAAAGAATAATTCAAGCTGAATTAAACTGAAGTTGTCAGTTTTATTTTGAACTTGAATATGGAACAGGCCAAAGTTGACTTAAGAGATTCTCAATCAAATGTTAGGGGTAAATTTTCTACCTGTGCCGAGTGAAGTTGTGTTCTTGACTTTGGACTCTGGTGAGTAGAATCTTCTTTAAGATTACTAGGGATTTTATTTATTTTAAAATTAAGTTATAGGGATGTTCTTTAAATTTCGGGGGAATTCTAAATTGTTTTTTTTTTTTATTTTTTTTTTTATTTTGATTTATTTACGACTTGAGTTTGGTAAAGCGCTATGCCTTTATTTTTATTCTTTCTTATCAGACGATTTAAGAGTTACGTACTTGCTGCTAGTTTAGGATCCGCCTGAAGGTTTTATTTTATTTCCTTTTCCCTCTGTCTACTAGGATCGTTATTTCGTGATTCGCGATGTTCGGCGAGGCCTGAGTGACTAGGTTTTCCTGAATTTCCGAGACGACGTTATATTATAGCACCTATCTCTCCTTCTACGATTCTTCTACTGGCTCACGAAAGACAATTGTGACGCTGCTATTAGTGTAGCACAATACACGAGTAGCAACAAAAGACGGATGACCATCGGCGGCAAACGTCAGATTTTAGTTTGCTTTCGTAGGATCCCTCTTGCTTTACAGTTGACCTACGGAAACCAGGAGATGCCCCTCACAACCACTGAACAAAGTACCTCTACAGACTACACACTCTACTCTGAACCATGTAGCCGAGCAGTCTTCTCATTTGCTAAATTATCCTTTGGGTTGCGCGGTCTCGTTCACTGAGGCGCTAGGGGAGGGCTTGTCAGTAGCAGACACGTGGTCACCGCGTGCGGGGGTTGTTCAGTTCAATTGGGGTGGTTAGCTTTGTAATACCACCCCAAGGAACACTGTCCTACCCGTATACGTGATCACAGCTGGCTACTTCGGTAGTCAGTCGTAGGGTCTGTAGTCTGCGGTAATACAAAGACGCGCTGCAGGCGACGGCTCCTAGGTTTCGCGGGGAGGAGGGATTGCGACTATTCGGTTTTCCTTTCTGACACTTGGCTTTATAGTTTGGAGTCTAATCCACTCACAGGAGAAATAGGGAAGCGCGATGTTTGGCCTAACATTAGCTGAGGATTTTGTCGCTCAGAGAACATAACGATTCTAGGAGATCCCACAAGATGCCCGACCCGAACAGTCTCCCCGGGTTGGTCACCCCAAGGCGACGGATTTCGTCATTTGGAGCGCCGTCGACAGGTTCCGGGGCGTGGCTGGGGGCCCTAGAACGGGGAACTCCCCAAATGATGCCCTGGGCTTATATTAATCTCTCTGTCTAGGTATTCTACTCGTTGTCTCAGCCTCCGGCTCTCATCCTGCTTCGAATGGAATAATTAAGAGATTATTCCTTTTGTGTCAATATGTCAAAATGTAATTTATTGAACTATGTGAAGCGCATTAAACTGTTTTAATCTTGATTTTGCTTTTAATTCCTCTCTAAGTCTGAAACCCGCTTTTAAATTGCTTGTACCTGCGAGAATCCTAGAAGTAATTCACAACGTAGGACCCTAGACATCACAGCCGTAAGTAATGAGTATCCACCTCTATTAATGCAGGTGGGGATTAGTACAATACCTATCTGTAATTCTCTCTAAGGTTTTCAGTAGAAAGAAGGTCAAGGTGATAGGTCTGTATGATTTTGCTAATGTGTAGTCGCTTCTTCCTGGTTTGGGGAGAAAGATGACTTTAACTTCCCTCCATTTGAGCGGTATGTATCTATGTGCTAGATAAGCTTTGAAGATGTCAGAAAGTTGTGGCACAAGATGCTTTAGACCCCATTGTAATAGCCCTGGGAAGACACTATCTAGTCCTGGTGATTTATATGGCGAAAAGCTGTTCACTGCCCAGCAGACTTTGGCTTCAGTAACGATCTCGTTTGCTACGTCACAGTCTGCGAGTGTGGTTTGTGTGGTTGTTTCGTCTGCCCATGCCGTGTCATTGTTAATAGAGCATCCTAGGAACTGTGTTTCCAGGAGTACTTCGCTTATCTCTGTTGCTGAGTTAGCGTTAGTGCCGTCCGGTTTTTTGAGAGTGCTGAGGTTGTGATTGTCGTTTTTCGACAGGATCTTTTTCACTATGGCAGCCTCGTTGGTGATGTTGATTTTGTCGCAGAAGTTCCGCCAGCCTTTGGTTCTCCTGTACCTGATACGTTTCTTGTAATAGTATTGGGCTTGTTTGTAAATTTCCCAGTCTTTTTCCGTTCTCATGTTTTTTACCCTATTAAATAGTGCTCTGAGATTTTGTCTTAACTTTTCCAGTTCTGGCCCCCACCAGTTGTTAGGGTTTGTTAGTATAATAGGTTGTTATGGACATGCTTGATTATAGCAGTTGTTAATGCAATTTTTTAGTGTTTGCACATTATGCTCGATGTTAGTAGTGCTCTCAGTCATGGGTTTGAACGCATGTTCAGAGATGGTTTGGCTTAGAGCTTTGGTATATTTGGCAACGTCAGTTTTGCGGGGGTTGCGACGAGGCTCTAACCTATGACTCGGCACTGTTATTTTGTAGTGAATACGTCTGTGGTCGGCGAAGGAGGGATTGTCAGACACGTGCCAATCGGTTACAAGTCTTGTTGCTCCGTCCGACGCTAGTGTGATGTCCACCACCGTTTCGTACCTTGATGTTACAAAAGTCGGTTCCGAACCGATGTTCATGATTCCAAGGTTTGTTGAGAAGAGATATTCTGTTAAGCACTCACCCCTTTTGTTTGTATCCTTACTACCCCACAGAGAGTGATGTGCGTTGCTGTCAGCCGTGATAATGATAATATCCCAGTTGTGTTGTTCGCTGTGGCTGACTAAGTTTATCATTTTTGGCGGTAGAATCTCGTCATCCCCGGAATATAAACAGAGGCTAGTACAAGAGTTGGTTGGTTCTGTTGAGGGTCGCCTTGGATTCTTACAGCAGTAAGTTCCCTAGAACAGAATTGTGTTAAAAGCATTGCTGTTATGTGTTTAGGCATGTATATGCATGTCCTTGGTTGATGAACGGAAGTGTCTAGAAAAAGCTTACCCCTGATGTTGCCAAGACCACATGTTCTATCGCTTCTGAACCATGGCTCCTGGATTAGGGCGATGGTTGAGGCGTTGACCTCCAGTGTTCTGCGTAAGGTGGCCGCCGCACTCTGCTTGTGCTGGAAGTTTGTTTGGATCACCTCAAAGAGGTAGGGAGGGGTTTAGGAAGTTATTTAAAAGGTCCTCTATCTCCTTATCGATGTTGGTAGCACTGGCAGGAGGTGCACCAGCAGAAGAGGTCGCGGCAGTGGGTGCGCGGTCGTCTTCTACCGATCCAGGCTGTGTGGTGTCGCCGAAACTATCAGTTTTGTTGTTGCTGACGTCTGTTGCTTCTTTCACGTCCACAGTTGGTGGCACGTATGGTTTGTCACTGAGTCCATCTGGCGTGAAGAAGCGGACGTAGATACTTCCAGTGACAATCACCATATGCCTCTCACGTTGTAGAAGGGGTGGCAGGGACGGTTCTGGGATGCCCACTGTTAGGAACAGCCCTTTGTCTGTCTGTTTTTGGGCTTCGTACAGAGACCACCCGTCAGCTGAAGCCCATGGATTTTGAGTAGAGAGGATCTTGTGGATTCTATCCACTTTCACCTTTTCGAGCTCACGCGGTCTCAGGGGTAGCAGGACGCCGGCTTTCATCCAGCAGATAATATCTGCCTGGTTGATCACGACTAGTGTGCTTCCTGGACGTGGTGATTCCATGACCTTCGTCGTCATTCGCAGCCAGTCCAGAGACTTTTGATCTTCGCACCACAACTTAAGGACTCCATCACCGCAAAACGGTTTGCCTTAAAACGCGGGAAGATATGGAAGGTCGGAGTCAAAGGAGGAAAGAGCATCGAAGGCTTCGAGAATTCGGGCTGGAATGCTGCCGTCGATCCTCTCTAGCTGCTCGGCTGTGAGTTCGTGTGGGGGCGCTGTGGTAATGGCTACTCTCAGTCGAGCTTGTGCTGCGTCTGCGTAGCTTAAATCAGGCACCCTGTTTTTACGTGCCTTCTTCGTTTCACCTCGAGGAGACGTGGTGTCATCCAAGCGAGCCCGTTTTGCCTTTACGGACGACTGGGTTGGGCCTGCGGCGGCAGCGGTTGGCACGTTGTTTTGTTCCTTCCTGATGCGATGGAAAGGTCTCCTCGCTCGGGTGACGCTCGGTGCTTCCGGGAGACCGGGAGCCGATACCGTCTTGGAGGTAGAACTTCCAGGCAGGAGGGAGGTGTTGGGGGGCTGGGATGTCACTCGTGTTACCGTTGGATTGCTAGTTTCCGCTTTGCCCATGTGGGCTTTGCGCACTGCATCGCTTACGCTCCATCGAGGTTCATTCCACTGCTGTCTGATTTCGGTGTTAGTGCCCCTTGGAAGGTTACCGCTAACACCGATTATAGGTTGTGTGGAAACGCTGCCGTTGGGGTTACCGTTGGCACTAGCAGGGTTTTATGATTTACGGAATCCGCCCGTACCAGTGTGCTTTTTTGAGGCAACACTGCTCATGGTTGGAAACCGTGAAAATTTACCCCCCGGGTTTGTGGGCCCAAGTGGCCGACTTCCACTAGGGAGTTGTGCTTGCGCCATTTCAGCTTGGGCAGCGAGTTTTTTGGCTCGCTGTTTACTCCGGCGCGACATAACCTCACGACAAACAGTGTCTGGGCACGTTGTTCGTGGGCTGTTGGGCATGGCCTGAACGAGAATGCTTAGGTCCATTGAAGAGTTTGGGTTTGGGTTGGTTTGTGAGCTTGGGTTTGGTTGCGTGTTTGGGTTTGGTTGCGTGTTTGGGTTTGGTTGCGTGTTTGGGTTTGGTTGCGAGTTTGGATTTGGTTGCGAAGGATTGCCCCCCGCCCCCAGAATACGAGGGCCAGCCTCAAACACAGTCAAGTATTTTTTTTTTTTCAAAAATATTGCACATTTAGAAGCCTTTTTTAATTTTAACCTAATTTAAGTTTAATAAGGTTAAGCAAATATTGTTTTTCCTTTATTTATGTTTATCATGTAGTAGGTAATTTTTCCATTTTATAGCCACATTAGTTTTGTACAAGCAAATTGTCATTTATGTTACTTGGACAGTTCTTTTCCATTTATTCTTGTGCAGACAAAGTAACACAGTTTTTACTTAAAACCATCTCAACCTGTGATTGGGAGACGTATTTTACCAACAACACGTTACTGTGACGTTATGTGGTTCAAATAAATAGGTAAAAAAATCGACTATACCAGAAAATCTGTAATTGTAATCATTGCAAAAAAAACAGCAAAATATCCAGGGTTTTGATTGAGTATTTTATTTTACCACAGCCAGAACTATTAACAAAACAGTAAAACCAGAATCCAAATAAGTTCAATGCTGACCAAATTTCATAATATTTTACTTGCAGTTCGTAAGTAAAGCTTTGCTTATTTCCGTCTTTTTTTTAACAGCCCCAGGTTTAGTATTAAAGTATCATTTAAAGAATGAAATAAATTGTGAACATATTTACTTATATTATACTAAAGCAGGACGCGCGTGTCCTCTTTGTAGAGTAAAAATCGCGTTCATTTTGTTTTTTGAAATTTTTTTAAGAAGTGCAGGTCCACTTTGTTCAATTTGAAAACGGATGTCAAAGGGGTTCGAAGAAAAACGACCTGTGATCGTTTTTCTTCAAACCCCTTTCAAATTGTTCAGAATGTGATGTCGCAGTTTGAAACTTAGTCAGATCGATAGAGAATGTTTAAGTGATCAAAAAGTAAACGGGCCAGTTTTTCGAAACATCACTGGGAATCGAGATATAATTGGTTTTTGTTAAACGTGTGCTGCCATCTAGATTTTGTTTTAAGAATTAAGTTTTTTCAAAATATCGCGAGTGTATTTATAGATACGCGTAATTTGATGACAATAATTCCCTAGGAATTTTTATTTTGTTTTTTTTTTACCGACTTCAAAAAATAAGAGGTACTATGTATCTTTTTTATGAACCGATTTTTCAAAATTCTTTTTTGTTTAAAAGAGTTTACTTCAGAGGTGGTGCCACTGTTATCATGTCAGGATCTGATGATGGGATCCCAGGTAAATCGAGAGAAACCCTTTAATAGGCACTTTTATTGTTTCTCACGTACTTTCTATTATGTAAACTCAAAACTTTCTATTCCCAAAATCTAATCTGTCTGTGTACCAAATTTCATCAAAACCGGTTCAGTAGTTTAGGCGTGAAAGCGTAACAGATAGACGCGTGCGATCGCTGCTAATCATAAACCAGGTAACTGTTCAATGACGAAAGTTAGATTTCCAAACGCAAAAAAAAAGCTTGTCAGTTCTCAAATTAGTTTTTCATGGGCAAAATTACAAGTTAAAATATATAAAACATGAATTCTTATTGACTTTTCTTTCTGGAATATATTTGTCGAGTAAATAATGCTTTACATTATATTTTCCGGGTTAAGCTTTCCTTAAACCGGAGTCAAGTTTAGGTCAACGCTTATCTTTCTTGCCTTCAGCCGGCGGCATACTTACAATAAGTCATTATTGAGCTTGCATTATTTTTAAGCTATTTGAGTTTCATTATCTCTACAATTTCCAAAATTAAGTGTAACGTTTAAGATTAACGATTGCGGAAATTATCAAGACTATTCTATTCACAAAAGATCTTGTTATATTGACCTGTGAACATTCACCTTGATTTATCAACTAATAGGAACTCGAATTTCTTTATTATCGAATCTATACCCGGATTAAATGGACAGGCTTTTAAGAATCATAAAATCAAAAATTTATGTTAAAGCAATTATTTTATTATTAGAACAAATACAATATAAGACTTGAAAGCATACAAGAATGAACACTGTAGAAAAAAAAAACTTATACATTAACTTACAACTAGTTTGATCGATCTTTAAGTTCATTATCAACAATGAAAAATTCAAATTGAAGAACACCTTTGTTACATTATTAGCTTAAAATATGATAATACAATATTGATATTTAAATTATTTGGTTACTAGAATGATATTGAAAAATAGAAGAGTGAGGTGCGCATCATTATTTTTTGAGCAAATTACTATGAAAATTTCTAAATAAAAGTATCTATTCTGAATTTTAATAGCTAAGACTTTTCTTTAGTTCAAATTGATAATTATTTTCAGCTCTAACTAACCAAATGAGATTCATTTTATGTTCACACTAGCTTTTCCCCGCGGCGTCGCTCGCGCAAAGAACTCTTTTAGTCACCCGTTTCATTCTTGACCCTTTAGGGGATGATTTTTAAAAATAGCGAAGCACGTGTCCGTTTATTTGCTTCGAGGTATATCTTGACGAAGTTTTGAGTCAAATTGTGCAAAAAATTGTTTTCTCCATACAAACTTTGAACCCTCATTTCACCCCCTTAGGGGTAGAATTTAGAAAAATCCTTTCTCAGTGTTGTAAAGTTCATCGCCATTTTTATGATTCCTAACTAAACAAATAAAAGTTGAGATCTTATACACTTGACATTGATAGGTATTACATAGAAAGCTGCAGAAAGGTATACATAGAATACAATGGTGCTGTAAAAATACAACTTTTTGATTTGAATTACTTACTTACTAAAGACGTAAGCTGAATAAAATAATCATGTTTGTTCCATAGATAAAAACACCTTTAAACAGACGAATATTTGCTAATCCAGAGTAATCTGTATTTGGCTATGCTTATTACCTAAGATATTAAATTTAGGACTTTCAATTAAGTTATGAATAAATAAATGTTTGTAACCTAAAATAGCATACAGGTAGCCTTATTGAAGTATTTATCATATACGAAGAGGGTATTATAATTGCTTGAAATGCTCTGAGCACATAAGCAATGTGCATCTAAGGTCCGTATTATATAGAACGCGACTCAGACTGATCTATACTTAAGCAGCAGTCGCCTTTGTCATTTTGATAGTGAAAGAAAGAGACAATCAATACTTAAGTATATATCAAGCTTGGTAATTTAGGTAATACGGACCTAAATTACCAGTAGAGGGAATGTCCACCGAAACTGGAAAAGCAGTCTGCATAGCTGTCATACAGCATGCACAACTATAGATATTGATTGATTTTATAACATATTATTAAACTTTCTGAAGTTTCTTGACATTAACTCCTCGCCCGTACGGCCCGTACCCCAGTGACGCCTACATCGCATAAGGTGCTGCCTAGCTAGCTAGCTGAGCAGGATGAGCGGCGACCACGAAATTTTTTTCTAATACTTATATTTTTAAACTCGTGTTATCTTTTGAATGGAATGTCCGAATTGCATAATTCAAAAAGTTGTGTAAAGATATTGAAGCAGTCTTGAATATGAAGTAATTTATTTTGATAAGGATTAATACCAAGATACAAATAAAGAGCATTTTATAGCGTGCGGCATTTCAATTAAATTTTTAAAATAAAAGAACACATATTGTGGCATAACTACAATAGTTAGACATATGCTGCCGCGACACTTTTTGTAAATATTTATGTATCCTGCAAAGTCGTTGTACATTATTTTATTATATCATCAATAGTTTACGCAGCGCACGCAATGTAAAGAATATTTTAGGTATTTTTTTTACACCTTGGGTTACATTATTTGAGTTTCAGTAAGGATCCCTAATTTTTTGAAAATATAATATAGCCTATGTCCGTCGGGGATAATGTAGCTTTCTAATGGTGAAAGAATTTTTAAAATCGGTCCAGTAGTTTCGGAGCCTATTCAATGCAAACAAACAAACAAACAAACAAACAAACAATCAAATCTTTCCTCTTTATAATATTAGTATAGATAATCTTTTTATACAATTTTTAAAGTATACTAATGTAAACTTTACATTAATTTCGAGCTATTTAATTTCAGGTTTAAGTAAAAGTTATATAAACTAGTAAATGCTATTTAGACGACGCAGAAAATCAAAAATTTCAAAAAATTAAGACTTACATTTTAGTTAAACTTATAGAATAACTACACATCGAAAAAGATAAAACCTAAGAATAAAACTTTCATATCTTATTGTTAAGTATAATATTGGTTTGTAGTTTAAAAAAAAGAGAGCTTCTCACCTGTAGTGGACGTCACATTTTAGTGATCATTATACTTTTTAACTCTTATGGCTTTTAATCTAATAAGTACAAATGAATAACAAAAAATAAAAAAGACAAAAAATTTCCATGTAGGACCCAATCGACTAATCGTCATCAAGATATGCTTTTACTAATCGGTAAAAAATTTCATAAAGATCTGAGCGATTGTAGGATTTACGTCTTTGCTGTCGTTTTTTTTATATCCGGCTGATGAGGTAAATTACTTCAACAAGTAGCAGCTTTTAATTTCCTTCTCTTTTTGGCGTGGATTATCACATGTTCCTTTTTCCGGATTCGGAACATTTGTTTTTTATATTCTTCTATGTTGCGAGTTTCTGTATTCGTGTCACCCATAAAACTTTGGAAGTCCCAAGCTTTTATATTTTCGATGTAGACTGACATTTTTGGAGAACATTCCCTGGTAAAACAAAAGGAATCATTGTAGATCAATTTGTAAATAATTGTTCACAACGTCTTTTAGAGCATTTGCACGGCTTAAAAAACTTTGAACTTAACCGAATTTTATTCAGTAGGATATGTATTCGGTACGGCAGTTTTATTTAAACTAATTCTTGTTTCAAATTGAAGTTTTCTTCAAACCTTCGCCAAACATTCAATGGTCACCTACATTACTTATCAATTCAGTAATTAGTTATTTTATTACAATTTAAAATTTTATGGTAGTAATAATAAAATTCCATACTAAACATAGCTTCTTATCTACGACATAATTACCTACTTGTTTAATTCAATTATTTCTTTACGCGATGTGAGTTTCTAACCAAAGCAAAGCCTTTGAACTCATATTAACCCCGCTACTACAGTTCTTCAGGAAAAAATAATCAACTTCAATCGCTGTCCGCTCATCACTTGAACTAAGCCCCCAAAATCACTCCACTTCAGTGAAATGTTAACTGAATGCTAATTTTCTAGAACACCTTACACGTCTTTTAAGCTACCTATGGTGACTTCTATGCATGCTCAGATAATTCTCCGAATAGTCATATTTCCTATCGCATTAGTATTCAAACTATCAATTTCCGATAACTCTAGCTAATAAAAACGAAACAATAATAAATTACCTGTACTTACTTAATTACAAGAGAGCTAATTCTACTGTTTCTTCAACGAAGCGTTTTCTCAAACACATTATAGTTAACTCCTGTTTCTTTTTTTCATATTTTCGCTGGGCTATCTTGATCGCTTCATCATACCGTTCTCGATCCTCCTTCGTTTTTGGTTCTCTACATCTATACTCGTGAATTTCTTCTTGAATTTTTAACACTTCATTGGCTAACTTCAAACGATCCTTTGAAGTATACATCTTTACGCGTACGACTTTAACGGGACTTCACAACGAAATGAAGAACCCCCAGATATCCCATCTTGGTAAATCGTCAGGTCGCTTTTACCAAGGCAATAAATTGAAATAAAGGTACAAAAGGAATGCATAAACTGTTTCATCAGAATTAAGCTGGTAAGTAATTTGAAACCCTCCATGCTACAAAATCGAGTTCATTTTTGATCATCACAAACAAGAGGATTTTTTGCATATATTAATATGTTTTGATCCCCAATGCGAATTTGGACTTCATTTGTATTATTGCTGTATTTTTTTATCGTGGTAAAAGGTCTTATTCTGAAATTTTTTATTTGTAATCTTCAAAAAAACTTTAATTATTATCAACCGTTACTGTCTGTTTGCCCAAAATCAATTACTATTTCCCCAAAAACTAATCTAATTGATGTCCGATTCAAACACCTGCATGCAATTTGCGAGCTGTATCTTTGACACAAAGAACAAAACTACCCCACATACTGCAATCTCAGTAACGTTTTGCGTCATTTCTAAATCTGTGCAACCGAGCGTCAAGTTAACCCGACGTGTCTACACTGGGTCTTTGAAGCTAAGGAATGACAAAATTTAAGATGCCCCGTTTTTCGGACTATTGTTCAATTTTTGTTGACAACCGTTTCAAAGTTATGACCTTGGCAACTGCTGGGCCATGTAGTAGACACTTAAACAGTAATCCAGAATTTTTTATGATTTTTTGGAAGCCGAGAAAACTTTGAAAACACGACGTTTCCTTAAAAGACCCTGTTGAATAAAGAACAATAAATTATTTTTATGTTGGTATGTGTTGGTAGCTTAGTAATTGAACCGATAAAAAGTTGTTATAGTTGGTATCGAATGAATTTGAGTCGAGACCTTTGAATTGTAAACAGTTATTGTATTACCGTGTTAATTTTATAATAAAATACCTAAAATGCAATAATTAATTATTTAATCAAATAGAAAGTAACATACCGAGTTTACAACACTTGCACTCGAAAATTAAGTGTTGTAACGGGTGTGAAAGCCGTCCAATGGCCGATCATTACCAACTTACTAAAAATTGAATTTATTATTAAATTATTATAATTAATTAAAGTTTACAACAATTGATGTTAAGTTGCAATGGGCGCCACCAGGTTTTTATCGGAGTCCTGGAACCGTAAAAAGACAAGAGAGCTTAACTACAGGGTAGAGAGAGAGTGAAGGAGTGACTGGAATGATAAAAACATTAATTAATATTATTGACAATTTATTGATAACAACAAATTAACATACTTAATTCCACACACATACTTTTAACATCCTTCTTCCACACACATAACCTTATTACATTATACTTCTTAACTAATACCATGAGACAGAGGGACACCAGCCGACCAACAACTGATGTACTCGTACCATAACTCTTGATATGCAAGACCACCGGTCCCCGTATAACCAACTGACTGACTTATTACATCGAGAGTTATTCCGGCATAGAGGGACATCAACCGTTGGTCGATTGACGCATCGTGCCATTTACCGAAAAACCCTCTAGGTCTACTTATCTCCTATCAACTGCCATTTTGATGCTTCCATTCTATTTCCAGCATAGAGGGACACAAGCCGAACAACGACTGATGCATCGTACCATTTACTGGAAGACCTCGGTCAAATTAAGCGGAAATCACTTCGACGCCTAATTGTTTATACTCTGACGACACTCCTCATCGCACATAACCCACACGACGTATTTTATCTACTCACATACAGTTTAACTTACAAACTACTTTTACCTAACCTAATTTATAATCCTTATTAATAAAAATTCTTATTATTACTAACATCAGTTTCATTTTAGGATAACTAATTTTTAATTTATCATCGGAATAAACTCCGTACGCTTGTATAATAATAATAATAATTGAATTGAAATATTACCGACGACAGTCAACATGACTGTGCAACACTGAGCAAGATATTCTCAATAAACTCTAATTATTAATTTCATTTTCTCAATTGTTTATACAATTACTAAATGTTTATAATTAATACATTAAATCAATTGATAATAAACTTAGCAATTATTATGCGTAAAATTACTAAACTCAACTTGGCAGTTATTCCTATGACACTGACTACCGATTTATCCAAATTTACTCTTCCGGGCAAAACCACGGAAATTGACATAATTTCTTAATTAAAATAATTACAATAATTGTTACAATACTTTTCTTTATGACCTTGAGTTATAACACTAATAATACAATTGCTTAGCAACACGTGGTGGATTTTACTTATGACCAATTTTATTCATATAGGTTAGTTATTAAATAATTTGGAATTAATAATTAATTCTTAATTGATTAATTAATCAGTGTCGTGATGACAAAATTGTTTTAATACAACATTAGCAAATTTAACTACTAGAAACTTCTATCCACTGAGATAACCTATAAATTTACCATGCGGTTTTACTATTCTTTCAGTTAACTTAAACTAAATTTAACACGTGGCTATTGTACATCTATCTCAAGATCATAATTATTTTATCGGGCAAAACCACGATAATTAATAATTAAATAATTAATGAGAAGAGGTCAAATGAACTGGGCAATACCACAGTCCATTTTTCCATCCCAAGGAGCCGGTACCTGGTGTTTTCGATGACTTAAACTTTTCTTTCTCCCGTCGCTTCTATTATTTCCTTGGAAGGCTGAATCAACTCCAATGGCAGGCTTCCTTGGACTCTCTCTCCAATCGCCAAATTTATTAACCTTAGCTGTAGTTTTTACCACCTACTCCTTCGGGTCTCCGACCTCTTCTGAGTTTTCGCTTCCGCATCTCCCATGCGCTAGCCTCTGACCCAAAAGACCACTTATCCCCACTAACTTTAAACACTCGAAATCGACGCGCGCCGGGGCCGTGTTGAGATTTTTATTACTTTTAACTAATACCAGTCACGGGCAAACTAGAGCCCTGTGACAGTGTACACACGAAAGGTTAGTTATTGATTGATTTTGACAATGAATTTTGTATATAGAAATAATAAAATTCATGTGCATGAGCCATTTAATTGTTAATGAAAACGTAATAGCTACTGAGTAAAATTATAACGGTTCGGAATGATTTATTTTAATATCGGCTAATTGTCTAAATTGACCAATTCGTCAAACATCGAACCAATATCCGTTTCGATTAACGCCTGACTGATTACATGATACTACTGTAAGACCTATGGTCTCTAAGTTAGAGTCGTCAATCGGTTAACACACTCGGCCATAACACTATTTAACCCTTTAAGGAGGTTCATCGGCAAGAAAAAGACACCAATAGGTTATGGCTATTGTTTTCTTTCTCACGCACTAGTGCTGCCTCTCTTGACAGGCTATCACTCACTTCCACTCACGTAAAATATCGTAAGTCACTAACTTCAAACATTTTTTGTAAAAAAATGAATACCGCTCGTTTATGTTATTTTTTATAAAAAATACTTGTTATATCTTCAATTAATTACTCTCAGTTTTTGAAAATAATTCTAAGAAAAGTATGGTTGTTATTCAATAAAATGCTCATTCTAACTTCGGGCAGCATAGGGAATACATGTTAAATGTACGATTTACAATTGCTAATATTTCGAAATTTAGTATCGTAAGGACTATTTTAAAAAATTCCTACGTGTAAAGGACACTTAAAAGTATGTGTATTCAAAAATTGAAAGATATTGTAAGAAAAGTGATTTTCCGATGAACCTTCTTAAACTTTCGTTACACGCGCTGTGAGAGAATCCCCGTATAGCCAATTTAGCTATACAGACCCTTACTTTGACGAAACAGTTGACTATATTGATTATACGTCATTTAACTATACTTTGAATAGCCATACTGACGATATTTTTTTCTCCGTGTATAATACGAGTGAGTTACGAAGGGTAAACGGTTGATCTCGAATTCCGTAACACTGCAACCACCAGTGAAAGCTTTCATATTTTTTAAATTCGAAATTGTTTACATTTAGATAAAAATTGTTTTAACTACTTATCATAGGAAGACTCAAAAGTTTGTAACAGAATAATCTTCCCAAGAGTATCCTCAGTCTTATAGATCACCGGGTTGAAATTTTTCACAATTTAGGCAATAAAGTTATACATACACTGCACGTAGCTTTCAAACCTCTGTACCAGAAATGGAAATCCTTTTCCGTTATCCATACATTAGTAATACTTTGGGTCTTTTCGAACAAAAAAATTAGCAAAACATGACATTCGTCTGAAAGTTCGAGTCCATATATGACTTAAATAATCTGGATCTGATGTCGATAACTCTGAGTCAAAATCAGAAAACAACAATAAATATTTCATGAAAGAGCAATCGAATGCATCGGCTGCTCCTTATTTATTCTAAGCTCATCGTCGTATTAAGCATACTGTCCTCTTTGTGAGCGAATGACAGTTGACTTACTGCTCATTAATAGAAGGTAATTCATTACATAAGTACACGCATGCCGAAAATTAGTACGAAACCGTAAGCTTTTACAACTTTTATAAAACGACCCCCTATAAAATGTTTATCACACGTTTACAGCGAAATAACTTACAAAAGTTAAATAAGGTTTCAATGATTCACTAAAATTGCTCTGATAGAATAAAATGCCTAAAAAATGTCAAGGTTGCTTGCAAAATTATAAAACAAACGATTTCGGTTCTTCTTGCTACGAAATAAGAGTCATTTCTGATTGACTCATAGCCATAAGACATTTTGTTTCTCACAACGATTTTCACTTGAGTCATGTCACTTGATTCAAATGATTATTGACACATTAGCCGTATGTCATAAGTATGAAGTGAATTAGCTAAGAATTTGTAAGATAGGACTGTTCTAGTCTTTAGCTAACAAATCGCTTAATAGAAGTAAAAATTTGGGTCTTAATGATACACAAAAAAAAATTTATTTTCTCCTCACCATACCGAGTTTAGTTCCTGTAAGAATACGTTTTGTGATTATCAAAATATGTATACTTCGGAACAAAATACATATAGTGCCGAGCAAAATACTAGTAATTGTTAGTAGAGCAGTACCAACTTTGTTCTGAGCATAAGAAATATTGTGACTGGAAAAATACTGTTTATAGGGTAAATGAAACCATTTTAATCAATCTACACATTTATTTGAGAATTAAAAACTATAGTATACAAAACCAAAATTCATACTCCATTCAAAATGCAAAACATCACAAACATTGTCATAATATCATAATTAAATTTACTTTAGAATACACTCTAGAGATTACAAGTTACATGATTTGGAATTTTCGTTATCAGTCGAAAACTAACTGTAAAGCTGCTGAATAAAGTCAATTTCCAGACAGTCAGTCTTAGTTAAAATAGCTCCATAATTTAAAGGTGGTTTCTCAGTAACAATCTCACAGCCTTAGATATCGTCGTAGCCTACAGAAACAATGATATGGAAAATTGATAATTTTCTAAACAGATTTTGAATAATTCTACTACTTTTTACATTTGGTGATAAAATTATACAACAAATTCTAACAAATTACGTAATTCTCTGGCTGGCTAATTGAATTACCATAAATCTTTCTTATCTTCAGTAGAGCTTTTTACACAGACAAAATTTTGTTATTCTTAAAGTCATTAATACACATATCTAGCAAACAGAACACAACGGACTTATCTCCACCGTCGACGAATTGGACCACTATCGGCCTGCAGAAAAGCACATCAGTCTCGTGATCTGCCACAGCAGTGACGTCATTCACAATACGGATGAAAACTTATTATATGATTTGGACTATACGACACGTTGTCCGAAGACGATTTTGTATAATAAAGATGCACTGATTCACGCGTAACTTCACAATCTTGCCTTATCAGCGACGTTCTCTTCGTGCAGCACTCCATGGTAACAATTTCAATAATTTTGATCTTAATCTCGTTGCATTCGACGTCTGCATCATTCTCCAAGCTTCAGTACTGATTGCTGAAGTTTCCGTTCGCTAAAAGCTTGACTATCACATGGTTTACGAAGCTATCGCCGTCTGAATGGATGGAATTTTGGTTCTCTACTTGTAGTTTTTTCGTCATAGCTGGTCCTGAAATAAGACAAAAAGTCGACTGAGTAAAACTTATTCCAACTAGCCTTAGTTAAATTACGGCGCTTCTTCACGGAAAGAAAACTATATGAAAAATTACTATTTCACACCGTAATCCAGAACCAGAAATTCAGCATCTCAGCTTTCACTTTAATACATTTCAAAATTTACCATACATCTTGGACATTTTATAATGTTGAATAATAATAAGTGGTACGGACTATAGTAAATTTTCAAATGTAAATAGTAAAAAATGAGACGCTGAATCTCTGGTCATCGATTACGATGTAAAATAGTAATTTTTCATACAACTATAGCAGCTTTTCTTTTAATTTTTTTTCCGTGTTCAGTTCTAGACTTAATTTGGTAGCTTTGAAAAAATGAGTTCCCTTTTATATACGTCGCGAACACTCATGTACTGTTGCTAAAGGATGATTAATATTCACAGAAAGTTGATGTTTACTTAACTGAAAAATTAAATTTCGAGTTACTAATTGATAGCTAAAACGCGAATGAGATCATCATTATCTATTTATCACACTTGTGAAAAAATAACCAAGAAATAAAGAAAATACTTACATTTTTACAAATGACCGGCATTGCGCAATGCGTTCCTTGCATTATTCAAGTCTCTTTGGGCAGCTCTTAATTCTGAATTAACTTGACTAACTTCTGCCTGGAGTCTGTTCGCTCTCATTTCCAGTGATCTTATTTTATCCTGCAGTCTGCTCACTATAGCGCCCACATTGTCTCCTCTGACGAACATTTTTGATGTACGTTGGTAGGCCGTAGAGATTTGAAGCAAACTGAAGTCCACCCTCGGGATACTTGAATTTATACTCGGCCGCGCTCCGCGAACATAATTTAACGCGGATGCATGGAGGCTGGTTAAATGGGACCATATTGGAGTAATAAGTAGACAATGATGTAATATTACTGTCCTGTGGCAGAAAATTAATCCAAGGTAAGTGGGCGCTGTTTCATAGTGAAATTAAGTGTAGTTACATATAAAGTAATTAAGTGAACATTCCTGGGTTTTTTTAAGCTCCGATCGGGCTCCAGAGTTAAGACATGACGTGACTAAATGCAATACAAAAAGACCATTTGGCATCCGAAATTGTAGTAGACTTCTAATTTTTGAAAATGATGAGATTTTCGTACTCCCACGCAGTCAACTTCAAACTGTAATTAAAGGGGTAAAAATAATGATAAAATAAAAGTTAAAAATGATATTAACGTAAATTTTCAAAAAATGAGCTAACTGATTGTGATTTTATGATTGTTAAACTTTAACACGTGCTCAGAGGTAAGGTAGGTAAGGTACATTTTTGATCGAGATGTTGATGTGAATTTCAGTAGAAACCTCCTTATTTCGCTAAAGATTGATGAAACAGATCTAAGATAACTATTTGAATAAATATAGCCTGAGAATCATTTTTAATGATAGTTAGATGCACTATTAAAGGCTACTTTTCTGTATCAATTTATTATAAGTACACGGAAAGAAAACTATATGAAAAATTACTATTTCACATCGTTATTCAGGACCGAAGATTTAGCATCTCACCTTTCACTTTAGTCACTGATCGCTATACTAACTAATGATAATCATACTAAAAATAAATATAATTCTGATGAAAGTAATTGTAATGATAGGAAAAAATAAGATTAGATTGAAAGTAAAATTAATAATAACTGAAATCAGATTAAATATTGGTGAGTGACATATTTTTGTCCTAAAATGTAGTTTGATGCAGACCGACTTAATGCCAGTCGTACATTGTTCTAGGCATGCCCTCGAGCCAGTCGTTATGGCCGTTATTAATGCCCAATGAATTTTATTCCAGCAACCCATTGTACTAGTCATACATTTGGTCAATTATAGTTTGATACAGGCGTAGTTTGATACATATGACATTTGAGACCTTCGGACTTTATGACTTGAACACTTAAGTCTTTCTCGACTTAAAGGCAATAGCTCTTTGAGCCTTACGAGCCATGCTCCCTTATTATACTAATCCATGCATAGTTTGTTGCAGTGGAATCCAGTATTAGCTATCCAGTTAGTATAGAGATCAGTGACTTTAGTACATTTTAAAATTTACTATACATCTTGGACATTTTATGATGTTGAATAATAATAAGTGGTACGGACTATAGTAAATTTTCAAGTGTAAACAGTAAAAAGTGAGACGCTGAATCTCTGGTCCTCGATTAAGATGTAAAATAGTAATTTTTCATACAATTATTGCAATTTTTTTCCGTGCATAACTTCACTATAGTAAATTTACTCTGCTATAAATCAATAATCAAAAAACGTGACTGATTATATAAATATCAATCGGCGCCTGTGGTAGATGTGGACGATTCTGAGAAAAATGACGGCTAATTGCCAATAATTGAGATACCAATCCGACATGTTTGATTTACATAACGATTGTGTAACGGTTTTGCCACCGATTATTGGACGTCATTAATACAACAAATTGAAGTGAAGTTGAATATAATAAATTTATAATGATTAATTAATTAATTAGTTGATATTATATACTAATGGGCGCCACCAAGATTTTCATTCTCAGTTCCTGGAACCTGATTAAACAAGAGAGATAATCTACAGGGCAAAGAGCTGAGGCTGATAAAGGAATTAATTCTAGAAATAATAATAAGAACAATAGTTAACATAGATCATATTTATTCATTAATAAAATAACCACTCACACACTCATTTTACGTTTCCTTAACCTAAGACGGGGGTCGTTCCCCGGACTGGCTACATAACCAAAACCAACAGTACACGTGTATCAATATCCTCGTAAACTGACTAATTGTTTCACTCACATACACAATGCCCAAACACTCAATTATTCCAATCTGGGTCACAAAATTCGGTAACTACGAATTCGTTAATAAATTTAACAATTAGAAAAATATAATGATGATTATTGATTAGTAACAGATGGATAATCTAATAATTTCCATCGTTCAATTAATTAAAATACAATTTGTTGTGTGACCTTGAATAAAATGTCCCAACAGATAATTTATATAATACTGCATGAATCTTTATATTTTAAAATTAATTTTAATTATCGTTTAAATATTAATAATATTAAACAAATTTAGATGATAAATCTTCAGTAATTTCACTAACAAAATTAATTTATTGCTTATTGAAATCATTCAGAAAAATTTAAATCAGAGACAAAAGTACAACATGTCAGAATAGTCCAATTTCAATTTCATTCAAATGATTGTCACTTAAGCTATTTCCACTGAGATAATTGGGAAAAATTTGAGACTTTGAACTAATTCATAATACAATTGTATTCATTCACATTCATAACTGTCCACTATGACAACCGTCTATTTGGATACAGTTCTCAGAATCTCGGCGAGATATTTTTCCGTGCGGGCAGGAATAATAAAAATTCAGGCCAGTTGGTATACGTTAAGTGTGATATCAACAGCTCGCAATTCGTATAAACCAAGCACAATAGTTTTAAAACAATAGGGTTCCGTAGTGATTTCAAGAGTTTTCATTTTGAATCCACCGTATCTTATATTTTATGTTATAACGTCCGTAAAACGACATTTCAACCACATATCTAAATATGAAGGTTAAAATTTGAATCATGTGATTATTACAATGGATATTCCCACATGCCGATATGGAGCCCTGCCAATTAAAACTAATTCATATTATTTATTATAAAATGATATAAAACATGATAACAAAGAACGTAATTTTCTGGCTGCCGTACAAAGTTCCTGTTCACCTGTCTTATCTTCCGTAAGGCTTTTGACACAGATACAGTTCTGCTTTTCTTAAATTCAGTAATACACATTTCTAGTAGGCAGAACGCACCGGTCATATTAATGCCATCGCTGCAATGAACAACTATCGGCCTAGAGGTTAGAACATTTTCATTAGATCGCTTGATCTTCATAACACTTACATAATCTACAGTACTGATAAAATTTGTTAATTGCATTGTGCTATGTGACAGATTGTCCGATGGCCACCCAGTATAATGAAAGTGGACTATTTGACGAGTAACTTTACCTTTTTGTTTCAACTGCAGCAATATCATGGTATAGGAATCCATTTTCAAGACTTTGACGGTTTTTATTTTAAGTTCATTGCACTCAACTTCTGAATCTTCCTTTGAACTCCAGTATTGATGGCTAAGTTTCCCATTAATCGACAGCACTACTATAACATCGCTATTTTGCTCTAAAATTCTCATCCAAAACTGATACAAATTGTCCTTAGTTGGATCTTTAGTACAAATGAATTTTCTGATGTCATAGCTGTTTGAACTATTTTCTGAAATTATCTTACGCGTGATTGTCTTCGTAATACATTGTAAAACATTTAGCAGTTGTGAAGAAAATCCTGAGGCATTCTTATCAGCTTCCTTTGTCTTAAGTTTGTGGGTCGCTTGGAAATCTTTGGTCATCTGGATGTATTCATGTAAAATGTGGCTGATGGAATCTGCACTTCTCATGAATTTCAGGAAATTTTCGGCGTCAAGGCAGGTCAAGTTTGGTCTTGTCTTTTTTTTTGTAAACATAGTTTCTGTCCCTGAAAGTGGAACAAAATTCAACTTGGTAAAATTTTTAGACTAATTTTGCTTTGCTGAAGTTCGAGCACACCCTTCCTTAAGGGAAGGGTTTGGAGAACTAAAGCTTTTGTAGCGTTCAATGCTCTTATAAGGAACAGGCTAGACTACTATTCGCATAACGATTGATCGATGGCAGAAATGAACAAACACCTTTGTTTATTCGTAGGTATGCGCGCCTATATTTTCCAACAAGGTGTCTAGACGCTGTCTACGTGAATTTACCCTGACGTTTAGGTTTTGGTTGCTAGCCTAACCGAAGTAAACCCGTCACAAATGAAATTACTGATGAACAAAAGTAAATATTTTGCATAGGTCCACCCACACGTATACGCTTCCAATTCAAGCTTCTTGGAATTGCCAAAACAAATTTCCTTAGAATTTCAGGCTGATCAGTATTCGCCCGAATATAATTATCCTCCCTTACTTCCATTTGAATAACTACTTTCCAAGAACCAAGGAGTAGCAAAAAAAATCAAAGGTGGTAATATTCACATTATCTTAGCCAAGGCCGGAAGATGGAGTCCAGGTCCTTCTGCATCGCTTCAACTTCACGTTGCGCACTTTGAAGTTGAGCTTAACCCAGTCTAGCTTCTGGTTAAGACGGTCTTTATCACATCTTTGCAGATTTAATTGACTTTTTAATTCCCGGATCTGATTACGTAGATAGTCCACTTTCGTTCTTTTCTTACTGCGTTCTGCGTACGAGTACATCTTTAAAAATATGGTTCAATGCTCCCCAAAAACGGAAAAATAAAGTTATAAAATAACCCATAGTAGTGGTTTTTTTATAACATTCAGTCCATTACCTAAAATCTAAATAAAGAATTTTTAATGGAACAAAATATCAAAGATAAAATCATTGTTAGAAAACAAGAAAAGCAGAGAGTTTGCGATAACTTACGATGTCATTAGAGTTTTCATAGCCAACAATGAAATTAATTAACCAAACGTAATTCCCAATTTAGTGAGTAAAATAATGACCTAAAAAGAATATTAAAAATATTATATCACGAACATAAAAATGTCGTGCATCATATTGGTTGAGATCAATCCATGTACCGAAATAATTTATTATGAATACTCAATTTTGCAATTTAAAACAGGGCTATAAATTCACCAACATTGGAAAACAAGTACTCATTGAACACTCAGCTGCAGTCGGGATAAGGATTCTCATAGTTTAATCTTACATTTTCAAAAATGGGGGCAATTTTCACGAAAAAAGAGTTCTATTCCGATAAGTACACGGAAGTTGTAGAAGATATCGAATCGGGTTGCATCTTAAAACATGAACACCGCAAGATTTTGGAAGAAAATGTTCCCTACCCTTGCAACATATCAAGGAAGCCTGAAAACTTGTGGAAAAATAGATACAGGAACGTACATTGTTTTGACTACAATCGGGTGATCCTCCCAACAGAAAAGGGGAAAAGCGATTTCATAAACGCCAGCCACGTCGACGGTTATAAAACCAAGGGAAGATACCTGTGCTGTCAGGCGCCGCTCCAAGAGACAGTCAACGATTTCTGGAAAATGGTGTTCACTTTCCGAGCTCAGGTGATCGTTATGCTGACCAGAACAGTAGAAGCAGGGAAGGAGGCCTGTTATCCTTACTGGTCTCCTGAAAAGGGTACAAGAGTGATCCACGGCAGGTTCTCTATTGAAACAAGGAAGATCAAGACCTTCTGTGATCACGTTGTGACCAGTTTACGGGTGACAAACGATAGTGGAGCGTCGCTAGATGTCAAGCATTTCGCTTACATCGATTGGCCCCGGCAAAGCGTTCCGAAAAACCCTGCTAATTTTTTGAAGTTTGTTTTGAAGGTCAGAAAAGCTCAATTGAAAGTTGAGCCAAGTAACCAGACGGATAACTGCCCTCCTATGGTGGTTCACTGTAACACGGGGTTGGACCGTACCGGAGCTTTCTGTGCCATCGATATCTCTATAACTCAGTACAACGAAAGCGTAACAACTGATCTTGTATCAGTAGTGCGTAATCTTCGTAGGCAGAGGTGTAACTGTTTATCCTTGTCAGAACACTATGTATTCTGTCATAAGATAATGTTGTTGTATACTGAATTCCTTGTTTATATGTTCTAGTGTAGATACAACACAAGATAATATTAATTGTAATTTATTCTTAAGTTTTTTAGTTTTAAGTTGTGTGCATACAAAAATGTTGCTTTTTATACCTTGCTTTAATTAAATAAAGTTAATTTTGTTAATATACTACTGAGTGTCAATTAGTGTAAACCATAACTTCTTTTCAATACCTATTGAGTTTTCACCTCGAAGTATCAAAACGAAAGTCAATGATAACTATGGGGTTGGGACGATAACAACAAACGCAATAACCTAAAAATAATCAGCGAATTTTGACTGTAGGGTGATCAACCAACACTTATCTCCAAATAAATGAATATTTATTACTGAAAAATCAGTTTTGATAGGATAAGATGTCGTTCTATTCAATACACATGGTATTTAGCTGAATCACCTGACTATACATTTATGAGGAGGTGTTATTAAGGCTCTTCGAATACTAGCCAGAGTCCAGACAGATATTTACATTTACATCCAGACACTTAAATATGTTTGAAAAAAAAAAGTCACTCATGTTTCATAATGAACTGAACAAAACCGATGCTTCCTATACATGTTTATAGCAATCCATACTGATGTAAAGGGTAGGTAATAAAAATATGTGCTTATAAATGAGGAGCTGAATTTCAAAAGGATACCTTTTTATTTTTGATCAGTCGAGACGAAAAACTAGATATCTTCAATGATAAATATTTTTATTAAATTTTTTAAAGTTAACCATGTGGTACTATCGATGATAAAACCGTAATTCGATTTTTATTTAAAAACCTTCATAATTGTTGAAATTATTCATATTTAAAATTGAAAGAAATTATAATCATCAAAATTATTTTCAAAAAGGAAAATGGTTAATATATTTTACTGCTTTTGCAGTTTTGTCGGGTTTTTACTTCCCTATACCTACCCTAGTGTTTTTAAATACCTCTCCTAGTGGACCTACGTTAGATTTCATCATTTACCTCGATAGTATCAGTATATATAAAGAATATGGGGTTCTTTACTGCTGGGCCACATTTGTTCAAAATTTTAATTCTGTCTTTAAAAAGCTATATAATATGATTATAATTCATACATTGTGTAACAATTATGTCATCGCAATGAAGAATCTGTTCAATAAGAAAATTCAACCCTATTAAAATATCGTAATAATTACCAAGGCAAAAGCATAGAAGTGATTGACCGCAATTAATTAACAGATTATATAATTGGAGTTGTTAACCTCTCATGGTGGTCTTGACGTTGTTTTGTGACGTCATCACGATCTGCTTAATTTTTGCTAAGTCTCTAAGTTTCCTTATTGAACATATTCCTGTAAAGTGCTATGGGGCGAAGCGCAGCCTTTGTAACGTTATTTATAGGCATAATATTAATTTAAAATTACAATACTGTAAAGGGCTATATCTATAATTTATTCACAAGGTTTTTGATTGGATAAGGATTAATGCTGTATTGCTTAAATCGCTTCGTAAATAAGCAATTTCTTCTCGTAAAAAGTAAAGAATAAAAATATTTATTGTGGGTTGCCCCTAAGAGACAGATATACACCATCACGGACTTTTTTGTAGATCTTTTTAAGGTGTAAAATACTGTAGTACATTATTTTGATCAATCTCGTCGGGTTCAGCCAGTGTTTGCAATGTATGCGCAAAAAAAGTGACACATTAAAAACCTCTGAAATTATCAGTATATCTCTTCTATATTATGCATACATAAACCTTCCTTTTGAATCACTTAATCTTTAAAAAAAACACATGAAAATCCGTAACGTAGTTTTAAAGATCTAAGGATCTTTGGCGGGAACTCGGCATAGGCAGTTACTTTAGTAATTGAATTTTCGTTTTCTGCGTAAAAAAATTGTTTAATGTATAATAGTGATTGTAAATTGTGCAGTAAATTGACAAAAAATCATGTAGTTATAAAAAATTACTTATTAAAAGAAATAGTTTTAATGTAAGAGGATCGAATCTTTTTAGGGTTAAAGTCTCGCTTTGTCAATGAAAGAAGAAAAGGTAAAAGGAAAATGACAGCGAGGATGGGGATTTGTCAAAAAAGTGAAAAAATTTGGGGATTTCCGTCAAAAGAAAAGAAAGAATTTGTGTTTTTTTTGGGAGATGAGAGGAAAAAAATGATTTGTTTAGGAAAAGAATATAAGGGGTTTGTTAAAATAATGGAAGTAATTGAGGAAATAATTTTTTTTTTAGGTTTGGGATATTGAGAATTGTAGTCGCTATCTTTTGCAAGGTTCTACCGGGTCCCTTAATTGAGGACGCTTTCCGGGGATCTTGCGAGGATAGAGAATGCAACTAGCCAAAAAGGCCAACTTCCGATTCGGTGGGGGGGAGGGAATTAATAAGAGTGGTAGTCTCGTTGGTGTTTTTTGATTTTTCAGAACTACTTTCCTAATGAAGAGGGCTTGGATGGAACTATAAGTTTGGAGGAGCAAATTACCATGGTCCGAGTGTAAATACCCAAATAATCAAGATATATTTGAAAGCAAAGTACTATTGGGACGGTTTTATAGCTAAGTGGACAGTTTTTATCTAATGTTGTTAGTCAGTTTCGTATTGAAAGCAGCAGATTTAAATTTTGCTTAAAACCCAAAATTCCATTTACAATCAGAAAATCGCGAGTGACATATAAATAAATAGTGAAGTGTCAGTGAAAACAAAATCTATAAGAGGGAAGCCCTCTCATCTATACATATAATATTTCTGTACATAGAAAAAAAAAACTAAAAACCGAGTCAGGGGGATGTAAGAAGAGAAATTAAACAAATCCCGATTTTTTAGATTTTTTTGGTTTCTCTTGTAGCGGATATGTTTTTATGTCTTTATTTCTATATGTAACAGTGATAATTTAATAAGCTGTATAATGTAGAGCAAGCTTTATTTTGTTTATGCTCAGATGAATAATATTCTTATGTTGTCAGATTTTAACCCTGTCAAGTTGGCAGCACTTTATTCACAACCTAGAAATGTTTTCCCACTGATGTTGTAGTTATTATCTGAGATATTTTTTTCTTAAGTTAATTTTACAGCAAGCGTAACGTTTTGTAATTGCCAACTCACTGTGCCACTATTTTGTAAACCCTTATTCACATATTACACAAAGTAATACTACCAGAGTGTTTCTCTCAACAACCTCACCTCACCGGCCGGCCCAATAAACCGAGTGGGTCAGGATATACAGGATCAGAGTTTTGATCCACCAAAGTGGTGACTGCTCGACGTGATCTACGTGTCGGCAGCGAAGTGCAGGAGTAACTACATCGGATGTCGCCTGGTGTGTGGCTTACAACCATTGGTGCCTGGCTTACTACATTGTCTGTTGCACCTGCTTTCTTGGCATGCACAAACCTGTTTGAAGAGCTAACCAAGTAACACTTTTAATTTACTTTCTTAACCTGCAAGATACCCACTAACTGACCCAAGCGCATGAGCACCTGATTCTACATTAACCTGGTACCACAACCCAACCAGATAACAGTACCTACTAATATCGACGACGTTTCAAGTGAGGTGACTGCACTGTTGCGTCGTGCATCCGTCTGTATTGGTTAACCTGTGTGCTACTAAAATTTGTGTTGTGTGTTTTCTTTGCATTTCAAGAAAAACTAATTTGTGCGTTCGACTACTTACATTCTCAGAACTTTTAAAACCTAGTTTAAGTAATAATACCTACCCTAACCTATTATTTTACAATCATTTTGTTCTCTTACCATATTGTGTATATAAATATTTTGGAGACGGTGCACACCACCCTACGGAGAGATTGACTACAATACTCTTTGAAGTTACTCGCTCAAATAATTTTGGTATTAATTTATTGTGTGCTTCTTTATAAGCTTTTATAGGTATTTGAAGTAAGTACTAACTATCTATACAAACCTTTTTTGTTCAGGGTGCACATATTTACTAACTGTTTAAAAAGAGTTTTATACTGGGTGTAATAATTAACATTTATATACAGGGTAGCATTTTTATACAGGGTGTAAATTGTTATAATATTTTTTTATATGCAGGGTGTCTAGGTTAAAATTGTTTTCATACAGGGTGTACTTTTTTTTTTTTATCCTGTGGTATTTGGGTTGTGATTTTTTTTTTGCTTCATTTTTTTTCCGTATTTTTTTCACCTTTTGCAATGGAAGGCGGAACGGGTAAGAATCAGACATCTGAAACATGTAAAGTGTCAGTAAAGTTACCCCCGTTTTGGCCTAACAAACCTGCTGTGTGGTTCGCACAAGTGGAGGCCCAATTTAATATTGCTGGTATTGTCGCTGATGCCACTAAATACAGTTACGTAGTGGGTCAGATAGACCACAAATGTGCAAGTGAGATCGAAGATATACTCGTGCAGCCTCCGGAAAAAGGTAAACAATATGAGACACTGAAAGCAGAACTTATAAAAAGGTTATCGCTGTCCGAGGAGCAGAAGGTTCGTCAACTCCTCAGTGGTGAGGAAATCGGGGATAGGAAACCGTCCCAATTTCTTCGTCACCTGAGATCTTTAGCAGGGGTGTCGCTATCAGATCAAAACATTTTGAAACAGCTGTGGTTGAGGCGATTGCCTCAAAATGTCCAAGTCATTTTAGCATCTCAGCCTGATTTGTCACTCGAGCAGTTAGCAGATTTGGCTGACAAAATTACTGAGCTCACTGGACCACCAACCGCCGTTTTCTCCACAGCGTCTCCATTGGTTAGCGCCGCCCCCTCTGCTTCTCCTTCGCAGGATGTCCTACTAAATTTATTAAATAAAGTTGATGAATTGACTAAACAGGTTAACGCTTTATCCTCGCGTGACCATGGTCAGCCGCGCGGACGTAGCAGGTCGAGATCTAAGAATTCCCGTGGCGCTTCGCCGGCTGCAAGCAAACTTTGCTGGTACCACCGGCGTTTCGGAAATAAAGCCACTAAATGCACCACTGGATGCACCTGGACAGAATCTTCGGAAAACCCCAGAAGCACTCAGTAGTGGCGGAAACTGATTGCTCGCACCTCAGCCGCCGTCTTTTTGTGACTGATCGTGTCACTAAGCGCCAATTACTGGTAGATACTGGTTCCGACTTATGTTGTTTTCCACGCAGCTGGTTACCTAGTCGTCGAGAATCTCCCTATTATGAACTTAGCGCTGCAAATGGTAGCTGCATCAAAACCTTGGAACCATAAATCTCCGACGCAACTTGGGGCTGCGGCGAGACTTTTTGTGGCTATTTGTAGTTGCCTACGTCCAGCAGGCGATAATTGGTGCCGGTTTCTTGGCATATTATTGCCTGTTGCCTGATTGTCGTAACAAAAAGTTAATAGATAGCACCACCGGATTATGTTGTCCCGCTTCTTGCGTTTCAGTCGAGCAGCCCAGCGTAAGGGCCGTTGCTGTAGGTTCGAATTATGCGTCATTACTATCCGAATTTCCGGACATAGTTTGACCTCCCGGGTTACCTAAGAGTGATTAAACACAACACCGTGCATCACATTCAGACAACTGATGGCCCTCCAGTGTCGTGCCGCCCTCGGCGTTTGGCGCCTCAAAAGTTGATTTCGGCTAAGAAAGAATTTGAGGAAATGGTTCAGAGCGGTACTGCAAGGCCTTCTAAAAGTTTGTGGTCATCCCCGCTGCACATGACCCCCAAAAAAGACAATTCCTGGCGTCCCTGTGGCGATTATCGCGCTTTGAACGCAAGGACCATCCCGGATAAATATCCTGTCCGGTACATAAATGACTTCACGCATAACCTCTCAGGTGCAAAGGTATTCAGTACCCTCGACCTGGTGAAAGCCTACCATCAGATCCCTGTTTCCAAGGTAGATATTCCGAAGACAGCCATCGTGACTCCGTTTGGCCTCTTCGAATTCCCTTTTATGACCTTCGGGTTAAGAAACGCAGGACAAACCTTTCAGAGGTTTATCGATGAGGTCACACGGGGTCTCGATTTCTGTTTACCGTACATAGATGACATTTTGGTTTATTCACCAGACGAGGCGACTCATTTGGGACATCTTCGCACCTTATTTAAGCGTCTCCAGGGCTACGGTGTGGTCATAAACCCGTCTAAGTGCGTCCTCGGTGCCAGTGAGGTTATGTTCCTCGGATACTACATCAGTGCTGCAGGTACTCGACCTCCTCAGGACCGTATCCAGCCACTCCGAGACTTTAAACCTCCTGAAAACGTGCAAGGCATGTGCAGATTCCTCGGAATGCTGAACTATTATCGGCGTTTCATCCCTCATGCTGCGAAATACCAGGCCCCACTGATCGATGCGTTGGTCGCAACAAAAAGTAAGGGTTCTAAACCATACCCATGGACACCCGAGCTTATAAAAAATTTTGAGGAGTGCAAGAGAAAACTGTCCGACGCCACTCTGCTCTACCATCCTGTTCCTGATGCACCTCTTGGGTTGTTCACCGATGCATCAAGCGTACATATCGGTTCATGTCTACAGCAGTTCGTCGATGGGCAATGGTTTCCTCTTGCATTCTTTAGCAAAAAGTTGACCCCACAACAGTCTCAGTGGCCGGCTTATTATCGTGAGCTTCTGGCCGTGTACGAAAGTGTACAGCATTTTAGGCACATTGTTGAAGTTCAACATGTGACTGTTTTTACAGATCACAAGCCGCTACTGTACGCTTTCGTACAGCGCCGCGAAAAGCTCCCTCCACCGCAGCTCAATCAACTGTCCTTTATCAGTCAGTTTACGACTGATATCAAGTATATCCAAGGGGAGGACAACATCATTGCTGACGCCATGTCACGGATCGACGCAATTTCCTTGGAAAAGGAATATGAGGCTCTTGCCAAGTCTCAAGAGGCAGACAAGGAGTTGACCGAAACAGTGGAGAATTCCACCCTTCAGTTTCCTAAAGTAAGCGTCCCAGGTACAGGCTTCTCCTTGCTCTGCGATCTCTCAACTGGTAAGCCCCGCCCATTCGTCCCAGGGGATTTGCGTCGGATAATATTTGATAAACTGTACAATTTGAGCCACCCCAGTATTAGGGCTACGGTTCGTCTCATAGCTGACCGCTATGTCTGGCCGTCCCTCAATAAGGATTGTCGAGAGTGGGCTCGTTCGTGTGAAGCGTGTCAACGCTGCAAAGTAACGAGGCACGTTTCTGCTCCCTTAGGCACCTTCGATACTCCATCTGGTCGCTTTTTACATGTGCATATCGACATAATCGGACCTTTACCTCCTTGCAAAGGTTTTCGATACTGTCTTACCGCCATCGACAGAGTATCAAGTTGGCTGGAAGTTTGGCCTATGCAAGGAATCACAGCGGAAGAAGTAGCAGTAACTTTTGTTAGAGAATGGGTCTCGCGTTTTGGCGTCCCATCGATCATCACTACCGATCAGGGCACTCAATTTGAGTCTGATTTGTTTCGCAGGTTGATGCAGAGTTTCGCCACTAAACGTATTAGAACCACCGCCTATCATCCCCAAGCAAACGGCATGATTGAGAGACTTCACCGGCAACTGAAGGCGTCCATTATGTGCCATGGTGGCGATTGGATAACAGCTTTGCCCCTCGTTCTCTTAGGGATTCGTTCTGCTTTTAAGGAAGACATTAAATCGTCTGTGGCGGAAATGCTGTATGGCGAAACTCTGCGTCTTCCTGGTGAGATGGTAGTATCCTTGTCTCATCCCGAAGCTCTCGGAGATCCTGCGGATTTTGTCACGCGCCTGCGGCATCACATGTCGGCAATTCGGCCTGTTCCGGCTTCTAGACACGGCAAAAAAACTTCCTTTGTTTTCAAGGACCTTGCCTCAGCCTCACACGTGTACCTTCGTGAAGACGCCGTTCGTCGCCGCTTACAACCAACCGTATCAGGGTCCTTATCAAATTCTTGATAGGGCTACTGATGGTAAAACCGTGACCTTAAGCATGAAGGGGAAATCAGTTACCGTAACTGTCGACCGGGTCAAACCCGCTTACACTGCTTTAGAAGATCCAGCTTCTCCGGTTTCTGCTTCAGAACAGCCAGCCGCGCCAGAACCTAATGCTGTTCTGCCTCCCAAACCAGCGACAGCTCCTAAGGATCTTTCGGTTCCGTCAGCTCAGCAGTCAGCTGCACCTGCGGACTCACCAACTCCTTCGCCTTATACCACACGATCAGGTAGGCGCGTTAGATTTAAGGTTTTTAGAGAATAATTATCTCTCTCCGTAGGGGGGTGGTTGTAGCGGATATATTTTTATGTCTTTATTTCTATATGTAACAGTGATAATGTAATAAGCTGTATAATGTAGAGCAAGCTTTATTTTGTTTATGCTCAGATGAATAATATTCTTATGTTGTCAGAATTTAACCCTGTCAAGTTGGCGCCACTTTTTTCACAACCTAGAAATGTTTTCCCACTGATGTTGTAGTTATTATCTGAGATATTTTTTTCTTAAGTTAATTTTACAGCAAGCGTAACGTTTTGTAATTGCCAACTCACTGTGCCACTATTTTGTAAACCCTTATTCACATATTACACAAAGTAATACTACCAGAGTGTTTCTCTCAACAACCTCACCTCACCGGCCGGCCCAATAAACCGAGTGAATCAGGATATACAGGATCAGAGTTTTGATCCACCAAACTCTGTTTGTCTGTTTGCACGGGCTAATCTCCGTAACTGTTGGACCGATTTAAATGAAGTTTTGCATAGGGGTACTTTATATCCCCGGTCAACATTTAGGCTACATAAAATCTCGAAATTTAGCCAGTAAATATAAAACCAACAACAAAAACCCCTGAAAAAATTCAAAGCTAGGTGTTTTTCAGAACATTTTACTCATACCATAGAGATCAACGTATTTTTGACATATACATGGGCTAAAAGCAAGGACATGTTGTTTTTTAAATTTATCTCTTTCGAGAAAGGCAAAGGAATCTGCATCCATACAGCCAGGTCTTCAATATATGTATGTATTTCTTAGCTATGTCTTCAATTTATATTTCTTTACTTCTCTCATTCTCCGTAAGCCGATAGTGTTTTGTTTACGAAGAACTATGGCGGCGAGAAGCACTGCCGCTGGATCGGAGCAGATACACTGTATCACTTGAATTACTTTTTAACCGACTTCCAAAAAGGAGGAGGTTTTATGTTCGACTGTATACAGGGTGGAATTTTGTAATGCCACCTGAAGGGGAAGTACTCTTAATACTGTAGATAGAAAATTGTACTCAAAGAAAACATTCCTTTATTTTTGAAAAGAAAGAAAACTGCATTCAAGAATTTTCGAAAATTCGCTTGCCCCAATCGGGAATCGAACCGACTAAAATCTGTAAGAATACCCTGTACTTTTATTGCGTCGATCGTTGGGGTCAATTATAAGGATAAAATCTTTCTAACAAACTTGGTCAATTAAATGAAAGGAAGACTACGAAATCTTAAACCATTGTATATCTTTATTTTATGTATGTTCACCGATTTCTCCGCCATTTGGACCGATTTTCAAAATTCTTTTTTTTGTTCGAAAGAGTATACTCCAGAAGTGGTCCTGTTGTCACCAAGTCAGGATCTGATGGAATCCCATCAAAATCGAGGGCAAACCTTGAATGGAATAGGCACTTACAATGTTTCTCAAGTTGTTTCTATTATTTACGCCAAACATAGAAAAATATACACATCAACACTGTCTAGGGATATTGCATGATTTTTCATACAAAAGAGGTCTGTTTGAGAAGCTATAATATCATACTCGAGATACACAGAGTGATATAATTTTCAGATGAGCAAGTGCTAAACATGAATTTTCAATTTTTATCAATGAATTTAATTTTTCTTGAAATTTGTGAAAACGTGACTAAAATGAAAAAAAAATTGCGCTAATTCCACCATTTTCATACACAAAGCAGAAAAAAGTGCATTTTTGTCTTCGTTTACGTCACATTTATAAAAAATAATTTAAACAAAATTCATTGAAGAGAATTGAAAATTCAGGTTTAACACTTGCTCATCTTAAAATTATATCCCTCCATGTGTCTCGAGTATGCTTTTATAGCTTCTCAAACACACCTTTTTGTATGAAAAATTAAGCAATATCCCTAGACAGTGTTGATATTCAACTTATTTTTTCTATGTCTATGAGTACGTAGCATTTGATAAAAGGACCGGATTGAGATTTATGGGATATTTTGTATAAAAGATCCTTTCTTAATTTTTTGTCACAAGTTTGGTTAAGTAGTAGAGTTACATAGCCTGTGAATCGACGGTTTCTGGGTTCGATTTCCGGTTTGGGCAAACAAACCATACGAGGGAAACTTTAATGCAGAAAGTTACAGTGTGAAGTGCTAATTAATTGATTTTATGATAGATAGATAGATAGATTGACACTTTATTCAATTGACATAAAACAGCACAACACAGTAATAGACAAATAAGAAACATACAAGTAAACATGAATCAGCAAGCAAACAATGAAGTAAACAGAGTAAGAAACAGAAACAAATAATTTTATAAAACTATTTTACACCGTGTTATCTGTATCATGCCAATCAAATTGGCGCTGACTCAGCATATTGCTGCAGTACCAGACTGCAGCGCTGGTATTCTGCCATGATGCTACTTATTGAGTTTTCTTTGTAGGTAATAATAACCTTTTTACCATTGCCCCTCGAAAAAGGGTCCGTTATTCTTCAAAAACAGTGAATAAAACGCTGTTTATTTCACTGAGTGAATAAAACATTTTGAATTTGGAACATGCGCGAATATATGGATTTAAGTAAGAAAACAAAAGAAAATATGCAAGGAGGTTGCATACTCTCGCTATAAAAATGTACTTAAACTTGGCTGTATGTAATAACTGGCTGTATGGAATATGACAAGGTTAAAATTTTTAAATTTAGAATTAGGAATTCAGCCAATTTTCTGTGCAGTTTTCATGCAATTAAAAGTTTCTGTTAAAAGTTATTGTCTCAAAATCATAAAACGAGTTCAACATCCAGTGATGAAAGTGAACCTCTCGTTCCAGAGTCATTTCGCGTTAAAGTTGCAGCTATTGTTGATAATTTACTGTCACAGAGTAATTATTTTCTTTTTCTCGTAGTCAATGGTAAAAAGTAGAGTACCTAACACGTGAAAAAAAAAACATTTCAGCTCTTGTATCCCTCGATCCGCTCAGGATTCTAATCTAGAATCCTTCGCTCCTCTCAGGATACAACTCAATGCCTCGAAAAGAATTCACCTTTTTTTCACTTGTTGGGTAATCTACTATTTTCTAACTTCATAAATTCACCTTTAAAAAAGTACTTTATAAAGAAAATCTGAGGGTGCTGCTCTATAATTAGATAGATGTTATTTTTAAGAGCTATCGTCGAATATAAGTGAGTCGGAAGAAATTAAAATTATTGTAACTGACCCACAAATATCCAAAAATAAAACAAAAACTTCTGTGCTGAACTGGCACTGAACAAAATATTTGGAATGTGCCAGCTGCCAACCAAATACATTGCATTATTGGTACAGAGGCCAGCGCATCAGGTTACTCCATTTTCATTGCAAATCCGCTCTTATCACAACAGCACAGAGTGCACGCGTGTGGTAACCTGAGTTGGGGCCGTCCGTGCATTGCAAAATTTAGACAACGTATTATTTACTCATAAACAATATGCCATTTTTTTAATTTTCATGACATGTAAAGTTATGTGACTTATGTTACCCCAACGAGGATTATAGGCGTATAATATCTAAAATATCATAAGAAACTGAAACTTTTGTCAGCTTCCCCATTAATAGTTCGGCTATTCTGCACTTTTTTAACGAACCAAAACTAAATACTTAATACAGTGTTAATAAGAACGAAGTTGATTAAGTATTTAGTCTTCAAATCTTAATTCGGCCCTAACTAAATGACATTATTCAATCTTCAGGATATCACTTTTTGAAAACAATAAAACGGCTTATTTTTATTTTTAAGCAAAGGAATCTATGGCCGTACAGCCGGTGTTTTCAATGCATTTCTTATTTTTAAAGGCGGGAAACTCAATAGAAACTGAAAATTGACATTTGTTTTATTAGAACCACTATGAATATGGTCTATATAGGTTTGATCTATGGCTTTGATGTTCTGACATGAAATAAGGGCTATTTATTGATTTTTTGATGTTAGTTTACATCAAGCGTAGCATTGCGTATATAAGCCATGGATAAATATTATAATATTACTATTCTAATAAGTTTCTTAGTTTGGATCAAGCACTGACACGTTTGTTTATTTCTACAAATGTCCATTGAAGGGAAAAGCTTAGTCATTTCTATCTTAAATTTAATTTTTTATTGAATCATTTTTACACAATTATCGCAAAGCTCAATAAAAGCAGCGTGCTAGCTGAAATCTCAAATGCACGGGGTTGTCTTAGATACTGACATAGGTGACCTGTTTCAGAAACTTCTATTCCACTGAAAATCAAAAATAAGTCCGTAATTAGCACTAAGGAGTTCGTGTGCCATTTATTGTACTTACCTAAGTAATAGGTCTTTCAACATACAATTTTCGTAAATTTTTTACTCCACATATTTTTATTTTGCTGTTTGACGGTCTGCGATAGTACGTTTTTCACAGAAACGCGAAATACAATATTAATTAACGACTTTTTGTGGGATTGTTAAGACAACAAGATGTTTTAGAGGCACCACTGACTCATGTTAAATGTTGATTGTCTATCTCTCTCAGTATCAAAAAATCAAAAACGACTGCTACTTAAGTATAGATCAGAGTCTGAGTCGCGTTCTATAATACGGACCTTAATCTATCAAAAGCAGTAACAATGGTATAGAAAATATAAGCGATAGAGGAAACAACTATGTTTGACCTTTGTTTTCAGATCCAAAGTAATGTATTAAGTATCAACCTTATATGACATAGTAAGCCAAGTTTTCAAATAAATAATATATTAAAAAATTGCTTTTCCTTATATGAACGAAATATGTAGTTGCTATTCGTTCATATAACGAAAATATGAACGAAATAGTTGCTTCAATAAAAAACGGCAATTCATGTATCAATAGTTGTGTCAAAGTACAAACTCGGTCTATAAAAATACATAAAACACGCAGACGAAGTTGCGGGCATCAGCTAGTATTAAATAAAATGATAGTGCGAATTTGAAGAGAACCAAACAGTGTTGTGATAAAGTGCCGAGTGATATATAAATAAATTGTGAAGTGTCAGTGAAAACAAAATCTTTAAGAGGGAAGCCCTCTCATATTAAATAAAATGATAGTGCGAATTTGAAGAGAACCAAACAGTGTTGTGATAAAGTGCCGAGTGACATATCAATAAATTGTGAAGTGTCAGTGAAACAAAATCTATAAGAGGGAAGCCCTCTCATATTAGATGTAATGTTAGTGCGAATTGAAGAGAACCAAACAGTGTTGTGATTAAGTGTTGGAAAATCTCGTTTACAAAAAGGGGAAAGTCGCGAGTGATAATTTGACTCATTTTGGTGATAGTTACAAAAATCATGGAGTGATAGAATTCGGGGGAGAGGGAAGCCCTTTGAGGTCTAGATGAAAGAGAGATTTATTCAACAGTTATTTGGAATAAATAGTTTTGCGTGAACAGTGTCAGTGTTATTGAATTAATTATTTAATAGTGGTGGACGTTGAGTGTACATTAAAGAGTTGGGGTTGTGGTACGGCATTTTGATCGGGAGAGGGGAATTTAGGATATTCATCATGCCCAGACCTAGAAGAGGGACCGAGGTCTTTTGGCGAGAAGAGGACATGTTACCTCCGACGGATGTCAACTGAGATGTGATCCTAATCATCATTTTGTTTAAATTTCGAATTGTAATTTTGAAATATTTATTTTAAATTTAAATTGACACTTGAATTGGAATGATTAAATTGTCACTTGAATTTGAATTATTAAAACTGACTTTTGAATTTGAATTGGGAATTTCATTTTGGAAAAGGTGTATAGAGGATGCTTGATTATCCCCTATCTGCTGTTTGACGGTCTGCGTCCTCCGGGACTCGAACCCGAAGTAAAGTTGATAACGTGAAGCGCGATAGAATGTAGCGTGAAAGGAATGAACGGATGAATTTAGTAAAGCAAAATTTGAACTGATAAAAATGACTATATTGAATTTAGAAAATTGTTTTACAAGACGATGTATGAAAGAAGCGAGTGAATGAATATAAACAATAACGCGTGTGCGCGGGTCGAGGCGATTCAAGCAAGTGGCAAATGAAAGTCGTTCGCTCCGATGCAGGCGCAGCTTCAAGGTCAACAAGCCGGGCCGGCTCTCGAACACAATGGATCATCCAATGCGACGTCACGAGTTGTTTATTAAGGCCCGCGGCTGTGTCGTGAGCGGAGCGGGTAGCGTAGCGGAAATGCCGCTACAAGTACTCCCCCGCCGAGACCATTGCTACGGTCGATAGTAGTCGGGAAACCGCACGACTCGTCCGCTCCTCATCCTTCTCTCCTCGGGTTGGTTTCTCGCATCAGGTTGACTTGGTGCCGGTTCTGGAACGTCATCGCGCGCGATGTAGGCTGGTTTCAGGCGATCGATTGTGACTGTTTGCTGGTTGCCTTGCACGTCGATGACAAACGTCTTATCTCCTCTTCTTATGACCTTGAAGGGGCCCAGGTAAGCTGGCTGAAGTGGTTTTCGCTCTGGACCCTGACGAAGGTAGACGTGGGTTGCCGTGCTGAGGTCCTTTGGGATGTAGAACGCTCGGCTATGGCCCAAGTGATGCGATGTGGGCTGCGGTGCCAGACTCCTGAAGTGGCATCGCAGACGGTTGGAGAAGTCTGTGAGGTCAGATGTGTGATCTGGGGAAATAGAAGAAAAGAACTGCCCAGGCAAGCGTAGGGGCTTGCCATAGACGAGTTCAGCAGATGACGAATGTAGGTCATCTTTTCAGGCGCTGCGGTTGCCCAGCAGCACCAGTGGAAGAGTCTCGACCCAGTTCGAAGTTACATGGCAGGTTATGGCAGTCTTGAGTTGTCGGTGTAGCATCTCCACCAAGCCATTTGAAGCTGGGTGGTATGCAGTGGTTGTGTGGTGCGTGGCCCCGACTGGGGCTGCCACGGACTTGAACAGTTTTGATTCAAACTGCCGTCCACGATCGGTTGTGATGTCTTCTGGGCAGCCGAAGCGTGCTACCCAGCCAGCGATGAAGGCAGCTGCGCATGTCTCTGCTGCGATGTTGCGTAGGGGGTACGCCTCAGGCCATCGGGTGAAGCGGTCGACGGCTGTGAGCCAGTATCTGTAACCATCTACAAGTGGCATTGTTATGATGTCCATGTGGACATGTCTGAAGCGAGCTGAAGGTGGCTTAAAAGCAGCGTATGGAGCGGAAGTATGTCGGCCGATCTTGCTTGCTTGACATCTGTGACACTCCTGAAACTATTGTCGAAAATCCATCTTTATGCCAGGCCAGACAAACCTTTCTGTTATGAGACGTACGGTCGCCTTTATCCCGGGATGACTGAGGTTGTGCAGCGCATCGAAGACCAGGCGTCTGAGGTTCGGCGTTATGTAAGGGCGCTGCATGGGACCAGAAAAGTCGCAGTAAATCGATGAACCTTGTGGCGTGGTTACCTTTCGCAGCTTGAGCGATGATCCCCGTTGCAGCAGGTCATTGAGTTTCGGGTCGTTCAGCTGTTCGTTGGCAAGAGATCGGTAGTCTAACCCCAAGTTGAGCTCTTCTATGCGATAGAGTGCGTCTGCCACCGTTTTGTCTTCTCCAGGTATGTACTAGATGTCAGTGGTAAATTGACTGATATAGTCGAGGTACCTGAACTGACGAGGGGAACAGTTATCGCGCCTGGTACTTAATGCGAAGGTGAGCGGCTTGTGATCCGTATAAATGGCGAATGTGCGAGCTTCTACCATGTGCCTAAAGTAGCGAATTGCCTCGTAGATAGCCAGTGGCTCGCGATCATAGGGGCTGTACTTCATCTGCGCTGGAGTGAGTTTCCTGGAGAAAAACCCTAAGGGTTGCCAACTGCGGTGTTGAAAATGATTATAAGTAAAACGACACAAGTTACTTCGATGACAGTCCGTTTATTACTGTTTTTTAAAATGTTCTTACTGACTATATCTATACTACACTACATCTTTCCCCTTAAAATAAAAATAAAAAGATAAACATATCTTTTTTTTTTAAATACATACGCTGCTTTGACAGTGTAATCAAAACAAACGATGTTTATTTATTGTATTTTTTTTTATCTCTTATTGTTTAAAAGGTTTAGTGCGATTCTTATGAATAATTTCTAACTTATTATTTTTTAATGTCTTAACATTAGGTCCAACATCTTGTATTACAATATACGGTCCATCATACAATTTTTCCATTTTGTTTCCGCTCTCATTTTTTACTAAAATTAACTCATTTTCCTTATAACTAATTGGTCTCTTATTTTGATCATAAATGACTTTCCTATCTAGCTTAGTATTTATTAAGTTCTTACGTGCGTCTTTGTGTGCAAGTTGTAACTTATATTTAAGTTCTAAAGGGTAGTCATCTGGGTTATACAGTGGCTCTAAATCATCTGTTAAATTACTAGGTATAAACACGGTTTTCCAAACACAAGTTCAAACGGCGTGTACTTTGTGGATGTATGCACGGTTGTGTTAAACGAAAAACACCAAAATGGTAGCCAATGGCTCCATGTATAGGCATGTTTGTCACATTGAATACGCAAAAAATTACGTAGATGTTTGTGCGTATTTTCCAGTGCACCTACGCTCTGATGGTGGTATGCTGTGGAATGAATTTTTTCTATCTCTAGCAACTTACACACTTCCGCCATGATTAAAGATGTGAACTCTGAGCCTCTGTCACACCCAATGATTTTCGGTACTCCATATCTAAGAATAAAATTACTTACTAACGCCCTTGCTACAGTGACAGTTTCTTTAGTTGGGAGTGGATACTTAGTGAGCTCGCACTGTATAGTAAGTATGTACTGGTTACCTTCATCATCCCTGTCGAGTGGACCGACGAGATCTAAAAAGATCTTTTCGAAAGCTGTGCTGGCTGTAGTCTTTATCTCCATGGGCTCCTTATAGCTAAGTGAGTGTTTCATAATTTGACACTTACTACACCTACTTACATAATTCTTAACGTCTAATTCTAAACCTGGCCAGTAGTACTTACTTCTAATGTTATTCACCATTCGTCGAACCCCTGCGTGTCTGCTTGATGGAAGTAAATGATAATCATTTAGTATAACTGTTTTTTTCATCTTTATCGATAATTCTTTTAACTCCTCTAAGTATATGTATACGTGGACCGGTCCATTCGTCTCTACGTTTTATCTCATCACATAACTCTTTTATAAATAACGCGTTATCTTTTTCTTTAATTACACATATTTCTTTTATATTTATTTCTTCACAAAACTTACTCAAAATATTCGCAAATACGGCTCGCGTGAAATGCGACTTATAATTGAGGTTTACGTAAATTGTTAACTGACTCTCTACATATACAAAACATTCTTTTTCCTTTGTTATCATGTTATTTTTTCTCATTTTATCTATACTTTTCCCATTTTTCAACTGCATTTGAACAGAATCACTCGGCTTTCGCAATATTTCCACGATTTTTGGTTGATCAGACCTCAAACCTGTGGCTCTACTACGAATTTCCGACTGACTGTCCCTATCTCGTTTTAACTTGGCTTCTTCCTCTTGTTTCTTACTTTGGGCTCTAGTTGTTACCAATATTTTTTTCACCGATTTGTTTGAGTTCATCAGAAGTTAATGTCACCCTACTTAAAGCGTCTGCTACGACATTTTCTTTACCTTTAATATAAACAATTTTAAAATCATACTCCTCTAATTTTAGTCTGAATTTTAATAATCTGATTGATGGATCTTTTATACTGAACAAATATATTAATGGTTTGTGGTCTGTCATTATTGTAAATGTTCTTTTAAATAAATATGGACGAAAATACTTTACACTCTATACCACTGCCAATAATTCTTTTTGAATTGTGGGATAATTTAACTCTGCTTTATTTAGTGGTCTACTTGAATATGCTATCGGTTTCATGTCTTTGTTGCATAAAACTGATCCAACCGCCACTCCAGAAGCATCTGTTTGTAATATAAATTCATTTTCTACTGAAAAGTCTGGATATTGTAAAATCGGAGGAGTAGTTAACGCTCTTTTTAAAATTTCAAATGCATCATTACAATCTGAGCTCCATTTAAATTCTTCATTTTTCCTACACAGTTTATTCAAAGGCAAAGTAATATCCGCAAAGCGCTGTATAAATTTACGATAATAGTTACACATGGCAACAAAACGACGAACCTCATCCGCGTTTTGCGGCATGGGGTAATTTTGTATAGCTCTGACCTTGTCTGGATCTGGCAAAACCCCTTCAGCTGTAACAACGTGACCAAGATACAGTAACTCTTTCTTACAAAATTCACATTTTTTTGGATTAACCTTTAAATTGACTTTTCTTAATCTTTCAAATACAGTGATTAGATTTTTGTTATGAGCTTCTAAATTACGGCCAAAAACTATTATATCATCCATATATACTATACATTGTTCGAAATTCAATCCTGACATGGCTATTGACATGATACGAGAGAATGCCCCTGGACTGATTTTAAGTCCCATCGGGAGTCTTTTCATCTGGTACTGACCAGTACTGGTTGTAAAAGATGTCACACCTCTACTGCTTGACTCAAGGTCAACCTGATAATAACTTTGGCTCAAATCTAAATGACTAAAATAAGTACATCCTGACAAAGAATCTAAAATCTCTGTTATATTAGGAAGTGGAAACTTGTCTTCCTGTATTTTTTCGTTTACTTTTCTGTAATCGATAACTAATCTCCATTTTTTGTTCTCATTTTCTGACTTTTTTGGTACAAGAAGTATAGGACTATTCCACTCACTATTTGTGGGTTCAATTATGTCATCATTAATCATTTGTTTAATTTTTTTGTTAATTTCAGGCTTAAGCGCTTGTGGCAATCTATAAGGTTTCGAATAAATAGGACTGGTATTCGGTTTTATACTAATGGACTGACTCATAATGTTGGTAGTGCTAAGTTTGTCTCCTTCAAGGTGGAACACGTCTGCGTATTTTGCACATATTTGTTCTATAGTTTTTTGTTCGTCTGGTTCTAAATAATCTAGTTTTAGACTTTTTAAAAGAGTTTTAACCCTATTTGCATCAGTCTTTGTTTGGTTATACTGGCAAAAAATATAACTGTCTAATCTTTCTATTTCTAAATCTATATACGGTAACTCTATATGTTCATTTCCTATATTTAAAATGTTGATTGGTATCTTCCCGTCTTTTGGTTGTACTATACATCCGGCCAAAAATAAATTTTCTGAGATTTGTTTCGGAACTACTAAGTATTCAGCTGGTGCGGTTAATTTCACATCAATAAAATGAATTGATTCACTTCTGAAAGGAATATGCATTTTTTATTGGAATGGTTTCTCCTATAAATCTTTATTTTGCTCTCTCCGTTAACATGTTGCAAAGTTAGCTCATTATTTATCATATCTATGTTAGCATGGTATGCTCGTAGGAAATCTAACCCTATGATTCCGTCCGTTTCACACGGCATGTTATCCAATACATGAAACTTCCAATGGAACTTACTAGAAGTACCGTAATATGATGCTTCTGTTTGTGACAAGTCGAGCGTTTGCAAATTTATGTCTGCTATTTCATTTGAATAAATATTACCACCTACACCTTTGATAACAGTTTCATTGTATTGTAATGTGATATACTGTGGCACTTTGTTTCTTTGTATGACTGATAAAGTCGCGCCTGTATCTAATAAAAATGTACATTGTTCGTCTCCTACTGTGAATTTTATGCAATCTAGTCCTTGACAAGTTAATATTTTATGCTCGAAAAAACTGATCTTGATTACCAGATTAATTTTGGTTGTTTGTTTGATTTTGGTTGTTAGACTCACCGTTTTCATGTTGTTGTTCGTTGTAGTTCAATCTCTGTTGTGACCTTCCACGTCCTCCTCGAAAACCACGACTGCCTCGACCTCTGTTACCAAAACTATTAGCCCTATTTCCATATGAGTTTGTACCCCTACTATAGGTGTTACTGGGATAATTACTTCGTCCGCGGCGGTTTCCTCGACCGTGGCCGTAATAATTACCTCGGTTGTTATAATTACCTTCGCCTGAATAGTTTCCTCGACGTGATGCATTGCGCCACTGACCTCTAGACCTTTGTTTACCTCTCATATTCATCAAAACCTGGGTTGGGTGCTGTGATGACTCTTCATCTTCAGCTGCTCTGATGGCATCCTTTAGCTCGCTGTAATCACGCGCTGCGATGATTGTTCCCAGCCTTCGGTTTCGAAGTCCATCTGAAAATCGTTTTATGGCAAGTTTTTCATGTATGGGTCTCAAGATCGTGTTCGCATTTTCATTGTTTTCTGATTGGGAAATTGTCAACTCAACGAATAGTTCCTCTAATTTATTTCCAAACTCTGTAATACTCATATCATTCTGGGATAAATTATTCATTTGAATCATTAAAGAATTTGCTGATTTCCTAGTAAGAAGAAAACTTCTTATGTCAGTTATTAAAGTGGTCACTGAAGTGTATTCCGCTTTTAATTTTAATTTTGCTATTTTTGTTAATCGTGTTTTAAGAACAAAATAAATCAGCAATTTCTTATCCGCAGGGTTAGCTAAGCAAGAGTCATACATTTCTATACCTTGAATCATTTTTTCGGTGGTTTCTTCTTTGCCGTCCATCACCGGAATCAACATACTTGCCGTTTTTAACTCAAAGCTCGCCATTTTGTCTGTTTCAGATGTTTCTGACTCTGTTTCTGATGTCTCAGATGATTTAGACTCACTGTAACTTAATATTTTACTATAAGTTTGATTAATCCTATCACATATATCTTCAATAGAGAATTCGGTATTTTCCCCTTTTAATTTACTTAGGTCTACTACTGCTATGTACTCTTTATAGCAATCGTACACTTTCTTAGCTTTCTTTATTTTGTTTAAACCTATGTCTGTATGTCTTCTCTTTGAACCTAGTTTTCTAAGACTTACCCTTAAACTTTCTAACTCTTCATATATTTCATTTAAGTTGATTTCCATTAATCACTAATTCCTTATTTAGCTATATTAAAATTATATTGTTTAACTCGCACACAACACTATTCTAAACACTTACAGTTCCTAGGTTTTTTTTTCTTATATTTACTTCACCTCGCATTCCGACAAGGTACGACGAAGTCACGATGATATTGATGACGTAGGGATCATTTAGCCTCTTCCGTCGCGATCACATTACACGGGGTATATTTTTTGAAAGGTCCAGAAAATTATTATTTTTAAATTGATATTTTGAGAAACACGTTTTTTTTTAGCACACTTTTGTTTTTTTATTTATTTTATTTTGCACCACATTATTTGTTTTTAACACTTCACTTTTTATTTATTTATTTTATTTTGAAATGCTGAAACTCGAATGAAACCGTAGGAATACCGCTGTCGTCACGCCGCCGTCGTCACACCGTATCGTTGTTTTCATCATCTCTTCCTCTGCGTCCTGACAAACGCATTCGCATCCTCCGCAGCATATTCGCCCTTATTTGATCGTCGACCCAAACCTGGTGGCACCTCCGGTATTGCATGTATATTTGATATACAATCACACAGCCGCAAACTGCCACAATTGTGGACAGCAATATGTTGTTGGTCCAAATGTGCGTGTGGCTTGATGAATCCGCTCCAGCAGCGTTGTCCCCGCCGTGTTGTGATATCACGGTTTCCTTGTTCTCGCAGACACACTTAGAACACTCCTTGCCCATTTTTTTGGTTATAATTTATCGCTTCTTTGCTACACCTGCGACACAGTGCGCTCACGTTAGCCGATTGCGTCATCTTTTGTCCGTTCCCAGTCCCACGTTATGAATTTGCTGACTATGCGTCGCGACTGAGCGGACGCCCTGGCGCGGTCGCCATGCGGTGTTGAAAATGATTATAAGCAAAACGACACAAGTTACTTCGATGACAGTCCGTTTATTACTGTTTTTTAAAATGTTCTTACTGACTATATCTATACTATACTACACAACTATCTTGCCGGCGCTGCTGGAGGACGGCTCCTATGGCTGTGCTAGACGCATCAGTCTGGATGGCTAGCTCGGCAGCTATATCTGGATGAGCTAACAAAGAGGCTGTTGACAGACTGTCCTTACTTTGTTGGAAGGCTTTCTGCTGCTCGTCGTTAAAGGTAACTGGTTGCGAACCTTTGACCTTGGGTCCAGCTAAAAGAGCGTTGAGTGGCGCGTGCACCATTGCTACTTGTGGAAGAAAGCGACGGTAGAAGTTGATCATACCTAGGTATCGCCTCAACTCTTTGATCGTCTTTGGCATCGGGTAGTCTTGTATCGCCTGTACCTTTGATTCCAAAGGCTTCGTTCCATCTGCTGAAAAGTGTCGGAAAGGAAAACCGAATGGTCGCAATCTCTCCTCCCCGCGAAACCTAGGAGCCGTCGCCTGCAGCGCGTCCTTGTATTACCGCAGACTACAGACCCTACGACTGACTACCGAAGTAGTCAGCTGTTATCACGTATACGGGTAGGACAGTGTTCCTTGGGGTGGTATTAAAAAGCTAACCCCGCCGATTGAACTGAACAACCCCCGCACGCGGTGACCACGAGTCTGCTACTGACAAGCCCTCCCCTAGCGCCTCGGTGAACGAGACCGCGCAACCCCAAGGATAATTCAGCAAATGAGAAGACTGCTCAGTAGTTGTGAGGGGCATCTCCTGGTTTCCGTAGGTCAACTGTAAAGCAAGAGGGAGCCTACGAAAGCAAACTAAAATCTGACGTTTGCCGCCGATGGTCATCCGTCTTTTGTCGCTACTCGTGTATTGTGCTACACTAATAGCAGCGTCACAATTGTCTTTCGTGAGTCAGTAGAAGAATCGTAGAAGGAGAGATAGGTGCTATAATATAACGTCGTCTCGGAAATTCAGGAAAACCTAGTCACTCAGGCCTCGCCGAACATCACGAATCACGAAAAAACGATCCTAGTAGACAGAGGGAAAAGGAAATAAAATAAAACCTTCAGGCGGATCTTAAACTAGCAGCAAGTACGTAACTCTTAAATCGTCTGATAAGAAAGAATAAAATAAAAGCATAGCGCTTTACCAAAATCAAATCATAAATAAATCAAAAAAAAAAAAACCATTTAGAATCCGCCCGAAATTTAAAGAACATCCCTATAACTTAATCCCAAAATAAATAAAATCCCTAGTGATCTTAAAGAAGGTTCTACTCACCAGAGTCCAAAGTCAAGGTCACAACTTCACTCGATACAGGTAGAAAGTTTTCTCCTAACATTTGATTGAGAATCTCTTAAGTCAACTTTGGCCTGTTCCATATTCAAGTTCAAAATAAAACTGGCAACTTCAGTTCAATTCAGCTTGAATTCTGCTATTCTATTCACGTTAGTGTTATAATATTATATAACTATTTAAACTAATAAATTATTTTTATCAAAATTTTTAATTGATTATTTAATTAAATATATTAATAAATCTATTCTGAAATTGTAAAAATAAAAGAATAAAAAAATGCACTCGAGTCAGTTACTGGGTTACTGTCCTTTCTGAAATCCCATACTTTCCACCTGTAGCGGCATTTCCGCTACGCTACCTGCTCCGCTCACGACACAGCCGCGGGCCTTAATAAACAACTCGTGACGTCGCATTGGATGATCCATTGTGTTCGAGAGCCGGCCCGGCTTGTTGACCTTGAAGCTGCGCCTGCATCGGAGCGAACGACTTTTATTTGCCACTTGCTTGCTTTGCCTCGACCCGCGCACACGCGTTATTGCTTTATATTCATTCACTCGCTTCTTTCATTTTTATATTATTATTTACATTTTTATTGTTATATACATATATAAATACACATATACAACAACAATGTCTGATGTGCTTAATGGTAGCTCTGACAATGAATATTTCTCGTTCTGTACGTCATCTTCGGACAACCGAATTCACGCGTGGCGTGCGCGCTTTTATACCCCAACTCGAGTAGGATCGATCACTCGAGAAGATTCGCGACAGCTCTAGCGACTCGATTTAAACCGGAATGTTCCACACTCTACGAGAGTCATTCACTAGTAGAAGTTCAGCCAATAGACGTTAGAGTTAGATGTCGCTCACTACCAAGTAGTTCTGCCTTTTACACATAGATGACGCCAGTAGTCATTTAATTCTTACTTCTTTCGCTAGATGTCGTTACTGTATTTATTGCGTAAACCCGTCGGTCGTAACAATATGAAGGCTGGCGTTTGCAATGTATGGGATAAGAAGCTTATTTGGTGTAGAGTCATTTCGTTTACTTTATTGGACATGAAGAGTTAACAAAATATTTATATTTTAGTTAGAAGACGAACTAGTTTACATCTTTCATTGTAAATGAATTAACAGATTATTTACCTTCGAATAGCAAAGTTTAATACTATACCTCTATAATAACTTGATAACAATACTTATTATTAATCACATTATATACAAATAACTGTAATTTTATGTAATTTTTCAATAGATTCTGGCTGTTCTGATTTGTAAAAGGAAAATTTTCTTAGGCACATTATATTAATAAGATTAAAAAGACATGCTGTTGGCTTTGATAAAAATATTTAAAATGAATTACAATTTGTGTTTAAACAGGAATGTTGCTAGGTGTTATTTGTCACTAAAAGTAAAAATATTACAAAAGGTAATTTAAAGAAATTATTCAAAACAAATTAACAAAAACAAACAAATCACAACAAATTAACATACAATAAAATACTCAAGAAAAATGACATATGTACCTTAGATTATATCATAAATACACAGAGGAACTAAATTTTTATCATGAATGCATACAAAAAGGAGTTTAAAAATAATTTAAAAAATTTAAATAATTTGAAGTGATCACAGATATAAAGATATCACTAAAGGTTACATCATATAAATATATATTTCAAGTAAATAAAAATAAAATAACTTAAATGACATTAATATCTTACGATTTATTGTATAGAGAAATTAAAAAAATGTTATTTAAAACCTTGCTTACCATATCCCACATGGGTTCACAAACGAAAAATTAGAACACACGCATATTCTTTAAAAAAATTATAACATTGACTCTTGATATAATTTATTACTTTAATTTTATCATTAAAGAAATAAAAGTATAATTTTAATACTTATGTATGTATGTATGTATTTATTCTTTATTGTACATGAGTATAAGTTACACAAGACACAATATAAAAAAAACAGTACAAAGGCGGACTTATCCCACAAGGGGATTTCTTCCAGTCAACCCATTGAGTGTTTGAGAGGGTGTATACAAAAACTTAAGGGTGTATACAAAAACAAGACAAAGTATTTGAGCATAATAGATATGTGCATGAAGTTGAATATTTTTTTCAGAGACTTAAACGCCTTCATCCGAGTCCTCATCATTATCGCTATCAAAATCTTCATCACTGTCACTGGCATCCTCTTCAAGTACTGAAGACACATTGACGAATTCAAATTCTGCCCTTTCGGATTCTAATAATTCTTCGAGTTCTTTAAATGAAGATCCTTTGTTTTTATTTTTCAATATTGGTCGCAGGCTAGTTATTAAAGGATCCGAAGAAAGTAATAAACTATGTATAATATCTTCGTTGGTAGCTAAAGGGCTACGTTTCCTGGATTGACTTGCTCTATATTTTCAAAAATCCTTGTTTCTAGCTTCAGAGCCTATAGGAACTAAACAAAAGTGTTCTATTATTTGTGACCCTTGTAATAGAAGTTTGTGAAGGCTTGAAGGCATATAGTATCACAAATACAGTAACACATACAGTTCAGCTGTTGCATGACAATATAATTTAAACTTTTCAATGTTTATCTTCTTACCAGATGAAAAGCACTGCAAAATTACGAAGATACTCCTGATAAGATCAACATTCAAACCAGTAAGACGCGCACTTAATTCTGGATCAGCAAAAAAACGTCACGCAGTGTTCCCTGTGTTTGTATTGCCACTGCCTTGCTTGACAGCAACCAAATATAGCCCTGTTTCTCTGCAAAAAGCTTCTGTAATAGATTCTTGCCTATCTTTCACTTTCTTTTTCATGTCTTCGCCTCTTGCTTGCCATGTTTTTACGTCTATCTTATATGCTATATGTAGCAGACACTTCATAGACCGAATCCAAGCATGTAAAGAACTAAGGCCATGTTTGTATAAGTCCTCATTGACAGGTTTAGCTTACACTTGGCTTAAATTGTTCATTTCAACTGGACGGGCTTTACACAAGTCACAAACAGCCGCTGATGTTTCTGATATAAAAGAATGGATTTTGCCATCTATCATAGTCAACATTAGGTTGTGACTGACTCTGACATTTTCTAGACTTGTAGCAGTGAGTCCAGCGATTTCGCTTTCAAACGTAGCCATCTCGTGTTTTACGTTGGATTCAGTCTCCTTCATGAATTTGAAATACCAAGGTTGACAGAATGCAGTTGAAGATGGCCTATCATTCTGCCACACAGTGTCACCATTCACTGTTATCAGTTTTAATGGTACAATGCTTACCATAAACACTGTAGACAAATCACTGGTACTTGTCGTGGTCCTTTGATTGTAAATTTTTTGGCTTGAAGCTCCATCAAAACCCCATTTGCTGTGTAAAATTATTGGTCTTCTGAATTAATTTTACCATTCAGTGTAAGAATCAGTCTACGCACTGTGAGATCAAGAAGAGACTGCAACCGTATTTTCACGAAATTCTCTGTTATAGTGATGTCATCTTTTTGCGGGTAACAATCAATTTTCTCTTTTAGTAACATGTAATAGCTTGGATACTTGAGCCCTTCTTTCAAGCTAAAGCTTCTAAGTATGTTGTATCGCCACTTCGATAGCTGCATGCTGACGTAGAGCGCAAGAGCTTTTTGTGGTGAAACTTCACGGAAAGCAGTGGCAACGCTGGACCCAGGTTTTATGACTTCCATCACTTTAGAAACCTCCTGAGGATTCTCTACTAAATGATTTATAATTGTAGCTAGGTCACTTTTTCCAGACAATTTTAACACACTTCAGTAGCGAATAAAATCTCTTCGTCACTACAGCGATCTCTCAGTTCTTCAGTGCGTCTTCTTTTCTGCCTGCTTGACAAATCTTCGAAAGTTTTACGTGCAGATGTTGAAGTCAAAGTTGAAGCGTCTGATTTAGATGGACAAATCACCTCTTCTGCTACATTTCCCAATGTTTCGTGTACAGGTACTTGATTTTCCATTGGGTCATGTACAGGTTGATTTTCTTTGAAGCATTTGGGCCACTTTACATCAGAACTCAACCAGTCTGAATACTTCTTCAAAAACTTCCCAGCACTCCTGCTGCTTTGGTTCCATTTGGTAAAAACTCGGAAACAAAATCGACGACACCACTCCTTCAGCTCGTTTTCGGAAATATCATAAAGTTAAAAATTACTATTCCCCTTCAGAATGTCAAACAAATAATTGAAATCACGAAGATCATTATGATTGCGTAAAGCAACATATAAATCTAGATACGTAACAAATCCACGGAAAGCCATAATGTCAAACTCTAAGGAGGTTGAAATTAAAACTAACTTTCCGTTCACGAAATCCTCTTTATATACAATTTTAATTTTAATCAATTATCAAAGTACCGTCAATTTTATAATGGTGACAGCTATTAGTTAAGTAGCCTTTGGTATAATAAGAAGCTCCTTAATGTTAATGATAGCTTAATGCGTTCTTAATGTTCGGTTTCAGGTACTAATTAGATAAGTGTATTGGGGTGCGGGGGGTGATGGTGGAAAGGGTCCTGAGGGGATCTCCTAGCTAGGGGGGATCACCATTTTAAAAATCAGGAAATGCCGAAACGCGCACGCTCAGGGAGTGTAAACCTGGGCTATAGGCGCCCGTCACCAAGTCCTACATAGTACGTCCACGCCGTCACTACCTTGCTGTCGCGAGGTAGGGGCGGACCCCTGCTTGCGGAGGTCGTGCACCCTGGGCAATGTAGTGGCTCATGAGTTTTACACATTTACCATCTTCCTCGATAGCCACTACAGCAGAACCATGTTTGGGCGAAGGCGAACCACCGGCGCCTTAAAACCGGTTACTAGCTCCGTCCTTTACTTCAGCAAGCAAGTGGTCACTTGGTGAAGGCATGTCTTCACAGTAGTACGCTGAAGGCATGCTGGACAATCTTGACCACCCACGTGTTTGTGCCGTGCGTGGAGACCCGTACGGATGGATGAAGGAGTCCTGGAGGTTGAGCAGTGCAACACACCTCTTTGGCCTGGATTTCATCTCAAACGGGAGGTCGGGGGCTAGCCACCCACGATCAATCGGCTGCGACTACCCGTCAGAGGGCGTCTGGCTAGGGTTCTGACCCGGAGGGAGGCAGGCAGCGCAGCGCGAGACCCAGGGCGAGCGGGCGTATCGGTTCCCCCGATACGTTTCGCAACTCTGGCAATCTCGTCGCGTGTGTCTCGTCGTCCTGAAGGAGAGGAACCCTATATCTTCAGGGTAGTTCTGGCGACCATGCATATTCGACTGCATGGCGTCCCCCTGTGCGGGCTCCATGGAGGGCGGAACGCTGCTGAGGATGAAGAACTTTCACGACCCAACATGGAAAATTTAAAGGGAAAAAAAGAAAAAACAATTGGCTGCGTCTACGGATGCGCCAACAACAACCACAAACAAGGCAGCGTCTTCGGATGCGCCAAATCCGAGTAAGGCAGCGCCTAAGGGTGCGCCTTCTGGCCAGGCAGCGCATTTGTGTGCGCCGACCACGGAAGCAGTTTCGACTGACTCATCAGGAGAACAACCACTGCCATTTCCGACTAGCGATTGGCAATTAGTTGTACCAAAGAGCAGGAAACTCAAACTGCCCAAACCTCAGACCGCTGCCACGTCGGCCAGCTTCAATGCGCCGACACAAAAACCCCTTAGTAACCGCTCCAAGGCGTGAGAAGCTAGGAGGTTGCAGCGGCAGGCTGCCAAAGAAGCTAGAAGGCAGAAAGCTCAGAGAGGTCCCCTTCCTGGGCAGAAACCTTCTAGGGGTGTCCCAGTAGGCTCAGCAGCATACGCTGCGAAGGGTAACCGCCCTAAACCGCCCACTAGTAATAGTGATACGGAGTCGGCGCGTCCTGAAAAGGCACCAACACCTATGGCCTCAACTTCAGCGGGGGAATTGGCTGCCAGAGTGGAAGCTGAAAAGCTCCCGCGTAGCGCCGCCCCCCGCCCTAGGGGTAAAAGAGCGGGGAAGGGTCGAACCAATCGCCCGTTTTCTGCCGCCACGGGACAGGCTCCCGGCCAGCCCAAACCTGACAAAAGGGCTAGGCTGGATGAGACCATTTCACCTGGTGGCGACAGAAAAAGGACAAAGGTTATCCCGACCTCCACCGTGAAACCTTCCGTCAGCTACGCAGACTCGGTGTATAACAACGAGTTCTGCGTAGCCATCATGACGGAACCTTTCAGGGATTTAACCCCAGAACAAGCAAACTCGGTTCAAACCGAACTCGAAGATCTGCTTGAGTTGGAGGAGTGGAAGCCGGTAGCCCCCGGACAGAGGATCCGTACAGCCGCATTTCGCGGGAAGGCCTTCTTAAGTGAAGGGGCTCTCAAGCTGTGGTGCGAAAATGATTTCACACTACAGTGGCTCCACACTTCCACCCTCAAAATAGGGTCACCATATTTGGGTACCAGACTGGTGGTAAAACGCCAGTCTGAGATACCCAAAAAAATCAAATGTGGGCTTTTTGTACCGGGCTGGTGTGGCGAAATCGGTGCCCTTCACTGGAAACTGATGTGCCAAAACCATGACTGGTACGATGTCTCGAAATGGACGTTGCACCATTACGAGCTGCAAAATGACCCATACGGTACCTCCCTGGTCCTTGGACTGCCCCAGGAGGAGGTGACCAAGCTCCTCGAAAGAGGTAGAAGGGTGCACTACCGACTGGGGCAAATATACATGCGCTTTTTCAGAGAGGGACGTGGGTCGGGTCTCTCCTCAGACCCTCCCTTGCCTCCTCCGGCTGCGGCGAGCAGTATGGTATCAGGTGAAAACCGAAACCAGAGCAGCGGGCCACCTAGTGGTCCCGCGCAACTGCTCGCGCTCGACGAGTCCCAAACCTGGGCCGTCGACATCAAGCGCGGAAACCGCGACGAGTGAGGTCGTGGACCTATCTGATAGGCTCACGGCTCAGCTCGCGTGGGGAGCGGCTCCTGGACTGGAGGCGATGGACGTCGAGGCGCTGTTACACAGTGATGGCCTCTCCGACACACCTCCCACTCCTTAACATCATTCAAACAAACCTCCAGCACAGTCAGACTGCGACCTCCACTCTTCGCAGGGTGCTGGAGGGAAACACTAAGACCATAGCCCTGATCCAGGAACCCTATATAAGGAATGGCAGGGTCTGTGGTTTATCTAATATTGGTGGCAAACTCATCCTGGATACCACCGTAAGTCAACCTAGAACATGTATATTTGCTCCGAAACATGTGAACACAACTTTAATCAACCAATTCTGTTCCAGAGACTTAACTGTAATAAGGCTCTGCTCCACCCCCGATAGCGACCTACAGGATGTGGTTCTCGCGTCCGCCTACATGCCTGGCGACGCGGAGGTCCCGCCCCCGGAGCTGGTGTCGCTGATCGCACATTGCGAAAAAGAGGGACTGGAGCTCATCATCTCGGCCGACGCGAACGCGCACCATCCGCTGTGGGGCAGCGTAAGTGAGAATGATCGAGGTGAGGAACTGATAAATTACCTATTTGCCACTAACCTTAGAATATTAAACGTGGGCTCAGAGCCAACTTTTGTTACCGCTCGAGCCGAAACCATAGTTGATATAACCTTAGGAACGGAAAACATATCGCGATATGTCACGGACTGGCATGTGTCCACAGAGGCGTCTTTTTCCGACCACAGAAGGATTTTATTCAACCTACAACTAAAAGTCAAACCGTTAGAGCCTAAACGTATTCCTAGAAAAATGAATAAAGAACAGTTCCGGAGCCATGTAGCAAAGGAACTGGTATGACTAGGGATACCGCAAGATTACGTCTCTTGTGCTCACATAGATAAACATGTTAATTAACTTACTTCCATACTTATTAGCTGTTATGAAGCCACATGCCCTCTTACGACACCGAGGGAGAGCGCCGGAGGATGCAACTCCTGGTGGAATACAGCCCTCGAAAAACAACGTCGTAAGGTAAGGAAGTTATTCAACAGAGCTAAAAACACCAGAGAGGACAACGACTGGGATGCTTATACACAAGCACGCAGGGACTTTAAAAAGCAGATCCGCCTTAGGAAAAGCGAGTGCTGGCGTCAGTTTTGCACAAGCATCGAGTCAAATAACCATGCGGTAAGAGTCAAAAACATCTTAGCTAAGGAACCAGATCGGTCACTAGGATGTCTTAAAAAACCAGATGGCACTTACACTAACACCGATGCTGAAACAAGCGAGCTGTTACTGGAAACACACTTTCCTGGGTGTAAAATCTCAGAAGAGATCACTTGGGACGAAGAGCCAGCAACAGCTCCAACAGACGAAGATTGGATCGTAGCCCACAATGTAGTAGAACCTGCAAAAGTGGAGTGGGCAATCAATAGCTTTCTCCCCTTCAAATCGGCAGGACTGGACGGTATATTTCCAGGCCTGTTAAAATGGGGCGACAAGACCATCATCGACCACCTGGTGATGATCTTTAGAGGCTGTATAGCCTATCGCTTCGTTCCGATGAAATGGAGGGAAGTTAAAGTAGTGTTCTTACCAAAGCCCGGCAAAAGTGACTATACACAGGCTAAATCATTTAGACCTATAAGCTTAACCTCTTTCCTCCTGAAGACTCTAGAGAGACTGTGTGACCGGGAGATCAGAGGAAATGTCTTAAGCTTAAAGCCACTGCACCGCAACCAACATGCCTATAGTATAGGAAAATCCACCGAGTCAGCACTACACAGCGTCATATCACGTATAGATAGTGCTCTTATCAACAAGCAATCAACACTTGGCACTTTCATCGACATTGAAGGAGCCTTCGATAAAACAGGATTTACTAGCATAAGCCGAGCCCTTCTGAAACATGGTGTCAATACCACGGTAGCCGGGTGGATAGACAGCATGCTGAGAAATAGGGCCATACAATTCACCGTAAACACAACAACAAGGGGGGTGGTATCCAGAGGATGCCCTCAGGGAGGAGTTTTGTCTCCCCTCCTATGGAACCTAGTTGTGGACGACTTAATATGTAAACTGAATAGTCGTAAATTTTTCACGGTGGGCTATGCAGCCGACTTGGCGATACTCATTAGTGGGGCCTTTGAGAGCACCTTTTGTGACCTGACGAGATCAGCACTAAAAGTCGTCGAACAATGATGCAATGAGCAATGTCTGTCGGTAAATCCGTCTAAGACAGAGCTCATACAGTAGGGAACACAAGAGCGTACGCGGTAAAAATCAAAAACGGTGTACGAGGGGAAGGGGAGGGTGATACCATTGTATGCAGTGGAGAAACGACTTTAATGCATAGTAGACTCGGGAGAAGTATGACTGTTGGAGGAGTTCTAGGTTTTGCTATGTGACAATGAGTCCTCGATTCAAGCTCCTTACCTTAGGTCTCTGCGAATGCAGGTGTAAAAACTCTTTACTGTTAACCTGTAAGTTTACCTTGATTGTAGGTAGCAATGTCCATATCAGCAAATTGCTACAACATTAGAGCAACCGACCGTGACGGCGATAACGCCGTTATCGCTGAAGTTAAACGATATTTGTTTAAGTTTCTTCTGATTCAAATAGGTTATCGGGCTCAATTAACCGATATTATCCGGTCGGTGGAATTTATTAAATTATTTATAGTTCGGGAAAATAAAACAATATACCATTGTCCGATAAGGTTTGACGTCATACCTACGGCAAACCACAGCTACACTTATCAACGTATTGAAGTGTTCATTACCTAACGATGGTGTGAATGGATGTTTCAATATAAACCAAAGTCTCTCGAGTTTGCTTCGTAAACTTTTCTGAGGACATGAGTGCACGCTGCAACGCTCTAGTGGAATAGCTTGGCGTAACCAAACCTCCAGAGAACATCACACGGTCAAGTAAGACTGTAGGTCACGTACCAAGACTCCATGCATGCTCAGCAGTCACGGGCAGCTCCTGAATATTACCTACATACTTTTTTCTATATGGAGCATGATTGCGCAACCTAACAGGAAAGTTAACACAGTCTATGATATCACTCGCGAAATAAAATATAAAACTGTATGTATTATCCCCATCATTTTTCCTTTTTCAGTTATGAATAATTAATTGCTCCTTTCCTGAATTTTATGGAATTTCTATTGTTACTACGGTACATCATGCGGTCAGTGCGTTTTAATTATCCTCATTATAGCGACGTAATTAAACCACAAATTAATTCCCTATCGTTATGGAATTCCAAGCAGTCCTTATTAGGTAGGTTTCTAATTAGTATAAATTGCGGGAAAGCCCTGTCCAACCAATCATTAGCATATACAATCGCCAGGAGCTATATAGTCAATCAGCATACTATTGACCCTCGACATATCACCATGTGGGGAAACAATAATGGAGAAGCCGCTCGTCGAGCCGCCGAGGAACGTTGGGAGGAGCAGAAAGCAGAGTGGAAAAGACAAGACGAGGAGCGTGAAGAAAGGAAACGTCAGCGTGAAGAGCAGCAAAAACTTAAGGAGCACCTCTTGCGGTATGCAGAAGCTTTACGACGGCATGCATCGTGGCGCGGGACACACAACAGGCCGAAGTAATACACGGCCAGACAACCTAACCTACTCGTAGATGTGATAATTTATAATAGTATTTATTCTTAAAAATAAAAAAAAACTCGTTCCTCATACATGATTATTTCATTTCAAAGTGCATGTCAGCTCAGCAACGAATGCCAAGCTTGCGTGTACCTCCTCATAAATGTCAAGACTAGTCACTACACTTTGTAAGAGGATTGTAGGTACACAGTGACATGCTATGCAGCGATAGGTAGGTACGGTGCACGTTACATAGTTTCTCGGTAAGGTATCTGTGATACTATAACTCTAACATTACAGGCAAAATAAAAAGGACACATATTTAGAATAATATTTGATTACACTATTATAGTCTAAGTAGTCGTCTACGCTAACTCATCAGGTTTGATTTCGTTTTATCATACACGCCGCCACATAGTACTCGTCCAAGCAAACTTTAGCCAATATTCTGCAGTTGCCATCTCGCCGATTGAATAGTAAATGCCTGTGACTGGCCCGTGCACTTCACTCACGCGGTACTCGTAGTGCTTCTTAGATTCTTTCAACAGAATCGCACGTTCCAGGTAGAAGTTCAGCCACTGATGGACGTGTCCCGCGCAGTAGTGATGCCAGTGATTATCTTGACAACGGTAGTCGGAATGCTCTTGGCCTGATTCGATCTTCCGCCGACACGCGCAAGAAGCGTAGTCACCGTGTGTACAGTCATCCATGTTTATGAGCCGGATGAAATTGGTGAGCTTCGAGATATAGGTGAATTGAGGTATACCGGGAGGTGTGATACCTCCGAACAGTGGTACCAAGCTGTTGAGGCCTACTCGCAGACATTTTTCTCCCATAATTTCGGAATGGAAGAGGTACTCGATGCGCAGCTTTTTTCCATTGTAGAATGTCGCTTCGTCTTCACGTTTAACTCTATCAACAAATTGTGTGGAACGGCTTGCTTTTGCCGGTGCGGACATTGTTTTACGTTTATCTTTTCTTAGCTGAATAAAGACAGTACAGACGTAGACACGTTCGTAACGTTCAGCAACCGAAAGTGATTTGTGACTGAAAATCCATTATGTTAAGAATGAATACTTATCTTGAAGCAAATATAGCGTTGGGTTTTCCTCAAGAATTTGTAGCTAGTGCCAACTGACCCTAGGTTATCATAAGACGCTGAGCCCGACTAACTGTCTGGAGGCAGCGAATAATAATAGTTTGATAACGATTACTCGTCACATATTACCTATATTCTGAGTTATGAAACATGGTTTGTTCTATATTTAAACTAAAGTGTGCCACGTCTGGCAACGTATTATCGGTAAATCTATGTGTACATGTAGTTACACATAGAACGTTCATTGTCGCGGCTCTTTGCCGTAATACTGTTTGCGGCTTAAGCGTAGATACTACTCATGAACCAAGTTAAGAAAAACGTTATTTAGACGTCTCACATTCCTGTATGGTCTGCTCTGCACCTAAACGTCGCAGGTACACGTACTCAGTAAGCAAATGCACGTTCAGGCCTTGCTCAAGACATATGACAAGCATTGTTTGTGATAGCGGAGCTTTGCATCCCATGTGCACGTAACTCTTATCATCACGCCTTGCAACTCAACTGTAAGTGATAGTGGTGTGACGTGCTATGCGGCCGCTAGTAGCACGTTACCTAGCCGTTACCTCTAGTGCCGTCCAAGCTTGACTTGATTGTATCTAACACAGAGTTGTCATGAGGGAAACTAAATTTGAACTTGGAGCAACCTAAGAGGGAACGGTCTCAATACCTTACCTGCACAACTCTCCATCATCCTACACTACTAATAGGAATAAAACAAATAAAAGTAGACATATTGAACACAACTATTTATTTCAATCTACGGTACTGTAGACTAATGCAGACTATTCACACTATTAACACTATTGAGATGCGGCTGCCCCAGAGCCGGAACCACCAATACCGCGAGCCGAGTCAAGCAACAATTGTGTGTCCGTACCGTCACCCGTGGAATAAAATTCCAAGATGGCTGGATCGTCTCGATGCACTTTTGCAATCATCGCATGGAACATCTCTTTAGATTCTTTAAGAAGAATCGCCGGCACCATATAATGGGTCAACCACGCAGAGACGTGCGCGGTGCAGAAATGATGCCAGTGGAGTTCGTTCGTGCACTCGCTTCCAGGAGATACCACTTCATGTGGATTGTTGTCACAGGAGCAGGTTTCGCCGGCAACCGCCTTGCACTTCTGGAAACGAAGCTCTTCCTCGACGAACTTCAGTATCGCAGGCAGCCTTACAAAATCTCTTTCACCTGGCAGCTCCTTCCAAAATAGGGGCCGGAGCCCGTCCCAATTTATCAGCAGGCGATATTCTTCTGGCCTCGTTGCATCGAAGCTGTAGTTGACGGGAAATTTTTTCCCATTAAGAAAAGTCGTGTCCAGGTTTCGCATCGATCGAACGAACTTTGAATATGCAGTGTGAAAACGCCATAAATTCGTCAACGCTCAAAGGCGCCCCACAAGGTATATGCAGTGTGAAACTCCATAAATTCGTCAACGCTCAAAGGCGCCCCACAAGGTATAGCAGGCCCGCGGAACGTGAAGGTGTCCACCGGAAAAGTAAGTGCTCTGTCTTGATCTTCTTGGGACGTCATGTTGAGTTCTCGATGTCACGGGGCTTCTCCGTCCAACAATAAGTAATGTTCCTTCGTAAACGTTCGCCGTTCAACGTGTAGCAATCGACTATGCGCAAGTCAACTTTTACGTACTGAGCAAGTACATAGATTAGCGTACAGGAAAAATGGAACGATAAAGGGATAACAAAGCAATTTGGGAATACCGCAAACTAACCCGCGGGTTATTCGCGGCAACACTGATGTAATCGCTCGTAATATGAACAACTGAACAATAAAATATTCTCGTACCACTTCAGCTAGACTTGCATTGTTATAGAAATAGATGGGAATAAATGATCCTGCGCTCCCATACCTGAAGGTCGGGAATTTACGCTATCAATTCGGTATATCGTTAACAACGTTTAATTGCTGCTTAAACAACTAGTATGCGACCCTTGACCGAATGTACCGATGACACATAAACTATAAACAAAATTGATTGGGTTTTACCCAACAAAGTAGCCATCTGGTTACTGGGCGACTTTGAGATAAGCAAGCCACGTGGGAAATTGAACTTGTGTAAAGAACAATGCTGCGACCACGTCATCCCATGTCCCGGTTGCTGGCTGCAGGTGTAGGTATCATCACACTTTAGTAGTCCTGTTGAAAAATTAACTTCAATTCTAGCATCAGTGGGTCTTGTGAGTGCCCGCTATGAATGCGGCAATGTAGTCCATCGTCATGCTTACATTGTGCAAAAGTGGCAAGCGGTGCATGGCTTACGAGATGCAGGTGAACGCTGCATATCAACGATAAGCAGATAATTCTACAAGGAGTATGGTTGTTCTAGGCGTTCTAAGTGTCGTTCTGTGAGAACGTGAGCTGTAGGTTTCTGATAATTCGGCCCCAGCTTGGATGCTGATGCTGCAGCCTTAGCAAGTCATGTTACCTGTTACTTCGACCCATATTCATAGCACCTGCAAGGTGGCACATGCATAACAGGTCGAAATTTTTGAAAATGCATTTGATCCCTATGCACTTTAATATCTTCATCACTGAATACGAAAATATCACCCTTGCCTTGCCTAGATGCTTAATTGTGAAGTTATAGAGCATATGCTCTCCTGTCACTGACTGTACTATTCACCAGAAAACGAAAGCTAGGCAGCCTTAAGCTGCCAAGCTTATTTGGAACCGATCTTATGCTCACAAACCAGGTCAAATACCTGGGCGTAATATTTGACCACAAACTGCTATGGAACAAGCATATGGATCACAAACTGGAGAGAGCATGCATAACCTTCTGGCAATGCAAAAGACTCATAGGTCGAACCTGGGTTCTGGCTCCCAAAATAGTACTGTGGCTGTACACAGCCGTTATAAGACCATTACTAACCTATGCTAGTGTTGTTTGGTGGCCCAGGACCGAACTAAGCACAACTATCGCCCGACTGCAAAGATTTCAGAGACTGGCCTGTACGGCGGTCACTGGTTGCATGAGGACCACACCCACGGCTGCTCTAGAAGTAATCTTGTGCCTGCCACCGTTGGACCTGTTTATACAACAGAAGGCTGCGGTGGCAGCCATAAGGTTGAAAAAACTAGGGCTCTGGGAACAACGTAGAAGCACACACGAACTCATTTTGGACAGGGCTGTTGAGTACCAGCCACTCATTGAAGTCCCGTGTGATCAGACTTCAAAATTCTATGCATTTGATAAGAAATACCAGATACAAACTAACGAGACAGAGAGGGACCAATCCGGGATCCACGAAGTTCGTATATATACGGATGGATCCAAGATGAAAGCAGGCACTGGTGCAGGAGTCTTCTCCCTTGATCTGAACATACATATATCACTAGCTTTGGGACTACACAGCTCAATCTTCCAGTGCGAATGTATAGCAATAAAAGAAGCCGCCAATGCAGTCACTAGAAGGGGTATCCAGGGTTACAACATCAGGATACTCTCTGATAGCGCCGCAGTACTGAAGGCTCTGGAGAGCCAAACATTCACATCAGGACTAATTATCGAATGCTATCAAGCGCTGAACAAAATAGCATCAGCCAACAGGGTCATCCTACAATGGATCAAGGGGCATAGTGGATCTATGGGTAACGACGCAGCCGACATCTTGACGAGAAAGGGATCAGATACTAATGTGGCAGGCCCTGTGCCAATTATCCCAATTCCCTTTAGCCAATTTCGTGCTTGGATTCGCGATCGAACCCGTTCACTACACATCGACAGATGGGACAGTATAACCACCTGTCGACAGTCGAAGGAGGCCCTAACCGGACCTATACCGCGAATTACGCGAAGACTGCTGGATCTAAACAGAACAAACTTACGAATAATGGTGAGTACCCTCACGGGCCACTGTGCTTTAAACAAGCACCTATTCGTTCTAAACGTCACCGACAGCCCCCTTTGTAGTGGCGAACCAACGGGCAAAAATCCTACCAGAAATTAGGTGGCTTCGTGAAGCCTGTGAATTCCCCAGGAGGATTCTGAGCTTCTGGTCGGAGCTGAGGTGGCTGGAATAGCCACCGACCCACACGCATAAAGGGCCACTCTAGAGCCTAAATGCGGAAACGGGAGCCCTTATCAACTATCAACTATCAACTAGATAAGTGTATTTTAAATAATTAGTGCTATTATAAAGACGGCATATATTAGTTAATGCATTTACAATGAAATATAGAATCTTTCTGTTTTAGTGACACTAATATCGTAATGTTTCCTATTAAAGATTTATTTCTAATTTGATTTTTTACCCATAACACGTATATTTCTTATTTGATTTTTTACCCATAACACAGTCATTTGTATATAATGTGATTAAAATTAAGTATTGTTATCAAGTTACTAGAGAGGTATAGTATTAAACTTTGCTATTCGAAGGTAATAATAAGTTAATTCATTTACAATGAAAGATGTAAACTAGTTCGTCTTCTAACTAAAATATAAATATTTTGTTAACTCTTCATGTCCAATAAAGTAAACGAAATGATTCTACACCAAATAAGCTTCTTATCCCATACATTGCAAACGCCAGCCTTCATATAAACGCCGAAATGGCATTTATGCAGGCGAAAAACAATTTTTCGTCATAACTTTGTAAGGGCACATTTGGCGCACCATGGCTGAAAAAAGAAAATGTGTCTAAAAATACTGTTATTCCAATTCTGAAAACCGTGAGTCGAAACAAGCCGGGACTCACGATATATGATTTTTTTTGTGTCGTTCTCCATACTAAAAATAACTATTTTATTTTTTATCTCTTAAACTAAAACCTTGATTGAAAAATTTCGATAATTTTTTTTTATCATATGGAGAACACGCTAGTATTTTTAGTTTCTCATTTTAACGAGTTCGGATTTTTTAGACTCCTATGTCTAAGCGCTTATATGGGGTCGAACCACTGTGCGCCGGTCTTTGTAAAACAGACGCTATCTGATTTTACGCAGAATATGAGGAACTTAGGGCTTAGTTAAAGAGAAAGAAGATTTTTAACTGAAGACATGGCTGCATGGGCATAGTTTCCTTTGCCTTTCCCGAAAGGGATAAATTTTAAAAAAATCTGAGCATACATTGGGACAGACAGACGACTTTGTTTTATACCATATGCTCTTTGTTTTACACTATGTTGTGATTTCTCTACAGGTGAGTGGAAAATTGATGTGAATTTACAGGGTTTAGTTTTTCGTTACTTTCTTGATTATGTATGTCTGATTGAAATAATCATGTTTAATACGTGTCAATACCAAATATGGGTTTGGGTTGTTAATTAAGTCACTATATTCTTGAATTCTCAAAACCAGGCTACTGTTTTAATAAAAGGTGATATTTCACTTTTATATGGAGCTTGGGCCGGGTCATTGTACAGTTCTCCATAAGTCGTCATTAATACTAAAGATGACATTGGTAGCGTCTATTTTTCATAAAATCCATTAGTTTTAGTGTAGAAAAATATTTAAGTTTGATTATTATTGCCATACTTACAATGATGGTGGAATGAAATGATAGATGACAGTGAAATTAATGACAGTTGACAAGTGAACGCGCGCTCAAAAATCAATGTACCAAATTCATCTCATAACATCAAAATATTATAAAAAGTTAATGCTTTGGTGTTATTATTCTTTAGCAATTTGTTTTATCCAATATTATGACTTTTTTTTTAAATCATGGCAACCGGTCGTGTATAATGTGCGACCATTACTGCCAGTGTCAAGTCCGAGGAAAACAAACTGAAAAAATTTGACAGGTTACGGCAACGTTATATCCTTCCATTGAGCTGCATTATCACCTGTGGCAGGACAAAACAAGACATCACAAAAGCATTCCATATATGTATTACAGTTTTATGTCATATTTACAAATGTATTTAGATATTAGTTTGATAAGCGGGGAGTTAGTGTATAACAAAAGGGACTTCACATTTATAGGTTTAGGGGCTTTAGCGGGGAGTATATCATAAAGAGAGACTGGGCGTAAAGCGCAGTTGAACAAGACATGATCAGTGGTACCATCCTCAACACCACAATCACAGACTGGAGAAGCTCGGATCTGTAGTTTATAGAGGTGGAGGGAAGTACAAGTATGACCTAGGCGTAGTCTACAGATGACTGAGGTGGTCCGTTTGTCTGCCTCGCGGAATCGGTAGAACCAAGGTCGTGTTGGTATAACAGGCTGAATGTCTCCATAATACTTGCCTTTGATCTCTTTAGTACGTGACCAAAAAGCCATCCAATCCCTGTTAAGATCCACACTAGCAGATGAACAAAGATCATGCCAAAAAATAAGGTAATGGTCATTGGAACCCAGATGGATCGCTTCTTTTGCCATCATATCCGCAGTTTCGTTCCCTTGGATCCCAGCATGACCCGGGATCCATATGAGGACTACTTCAAACCCCAAGGAGTGGCAATCATGCAAGGCCTCTCTAATGTTAAAAAATCACGGGGAAGTTACGCGATGAAAAAGAGTTAGATACAATAGCCTGAAGGCAGCTGCGGGAGTCCGAAAATATTGTCGATTTGGGGATTTTGTGTGAAAGCATATACCTAACCGATTCCAGAATAGCCAACGCCTCACCCGTAAAAACTGATGAGATGGAGGGACACTTATAGTTTAATAATATTTTATATTTGGGAACCCACACCGCAACACCAACTTCTCCGTCAGTGGAAAGCTTGGAGGCATCAGTGAAAAAGTGAAGATGGTCATGCCACCTAGAATTGACGATATCTTGGAAGACGGCATTAGCACCAGGAGTATCTTTTTGAATACCAATATTTAAGATGATATTGGGAACGTGCAGTAGTGCTTGAAACGGAGTGGAAAAAATGGGAGAAATGGGTTTTTGAAAACAGGGGAATTCAAGAGCCGCAAATTTGCGGAAACTTTTGATCAGACAAGGAAATTCCTTGTGAAAACAATATCTATTTCCCGGGATAACATTGGACAGGGATTTTAGTTTCTCCAACAGAGGGTGCGAATTATTTTGTATAACTTTGAAAAAGTATCTATCCGACAAGTAATTTCGACGGAGATATAACGGGGGTCTAACGCCTTGACCTGCAAGGCATTCGTTGGGGAAGATTTCATTGCACCCAGGATTATAGGGAGACATTTGTACTGGATTGTATCCAGCTTAGCGAGAACAACCTTACTGCAAGGTTCCAGAACAAAAGAGCCGTAATCGAAGTGGCTGCGTATAAGCGCATTATAGACAAGCTTCTGGCAATAGGGATGTGCACCCCACCAGACTTCAGACAAGCAACGCATGAGGTTAACGTTTCTTTCGCACCTTTTAATAATGTATTCAAGGTGGGGGACTCCACTCATTTTACGATCCAGGTAGACACCGACAAATTTGACCTTACTGGACTTGGGAATCGGTTGACCCGCAAACAGGACGTCTATATCGGGAATAAGTCTTCTCCTGGAGAATACGACTAGACAGCTCTTAGCAACCGACAAGGACAAACCATGATCAAGCAACCAGTCCTCCAAGTAGTACATCGCACGATTTAGCCTATGAGCAGTCTCTTCAGCTGAACTAGATGCCACATACAGAACGAGGTCATCGGCGTATTGTAAAACGTTGCAAAAGGAATTGTCGGCTTGATCAAGGTCATACGTGTACATGTTGTATAAGAGCGGGCTGATAACTGACCCCTGCGGAAGACCCTTCCAAACTCGTTTTGGGGGAAAAAGCACATCGTTCACCCGTACCTGAATGGTTCTCTCCGACAACATGTTACATATTGAATGTGTTAGCCTCTCTGGAATACTCAGAGTCAGCATCTTCTACCTGAGCACAGGAAGTAAGACATTGTCATAAGCAGCAGTCACATCGAGAAACACACCCACGATGTATTCATTCCTAGAGAAAGCCAATCTCATATCAGTGGTCAGGATGGCTAATCTATCCGTACAACTTAATCCCCTGCGAAACCCAAATTGGGTCCTGGCTAGTATATCTTTTGATTCCACAAACCACTCAAGACGTTTCTTTAACATATGAATCCGGATCCGAAGAGATTTTTCCTGGTTTTAGGATAGGGATGATCAGTTGGTTTCTCCACGCATCAAGGGTGGTTCCAAGTTCATAGTATTTGTTTACCAAGGAAAGATATAAAGATTTCGTGGATTCGCCAGCATACACCAAAAAAGAGTATGGGACCCCATCGGAGCCAGGTGAAGAGTCTTTGAGATTTTTAAGAGAAATAAGTAATTCAGAGAGAGAGAAAGGGTTATCAAATGGGTAAGAGGACAGAAACCGAGGGTAAGAGCAAGGTAAAAATTCTAGAGTTGAAACCGACAGCGGGGATAGCTTGTTGATAAAGCCATGAATCCAGATGTCGATATCAGTGGAAGACACCGTTTGAGAAGACAAAGACCTTCTAAAGGAGCGGATGGATCTCCAAAGTAAAGTAGAGGGAGAACGTGGGGCGAGATTTTCGCAGAAGCGGGTCCATCCTAATTTCTTCTTCTTCTTAAAGAGACGTTTTGCTAAAGCCGCCGTCTTCTTGTAAACTATGAAGTTTTCGGTGGTCATGTAAAGACAATAAGCGGCTTCTGCCTCCTTACGTCGTTGGAACATTTCCGAACACTCGGCGTCCCACCATGGGAGGGAGATTTTGGAGCCAACCTTAGATTTTTTTCCGGGGATGCTAGCATCTGCGGCTTTATTTAAACCTTCGACCAAACCATAGTAACACAATGCTACGTTACTTTCATTAACAGACGGAAGAAGACTTATGCACGAATCGGAAGCCCTAGCAAATTTATCCCAATCAGCCTTAGGAAGGCGGTATTTTAATAATAGGGAAAATTTTCTTAAAGGAATGGAAAGCGTTGGCGCAGAAATTAATATGGGCATATGGTCACTGCCATGGGTGTCAGTCAAAACTTTCCAAGCTAACAAAGAATGAAGATCAGGAGAGCACAAAGACAGATCAACATTGGGTTTTTGTCCAGGGTTTTTGTCCAGGTGCGTCGTGTTGAAGAGCCGTCATTCAGAATGCTGACATTGTAGTAGTCTATAAGACCTACAAGTTCGTTTGCAAAGGCATCATAGTCAGCGTTGGCCTGCCATAGAACATGATGACAATAAAAGTCTCCCAGAATGAGGAAAGAGCCAGACACCAAGGTGAAGATAGGAATAAGGTCAGAAATAGAAATTGTACGAGGGTCATGAAGATAAACTGAGATAATCGTCAGGTCTGCGACCCTGATAGCTATCGCATTGATATCATAAGGAAGAGGGGGAAGAGTTAAACGGGTAAATACAACTGAAGATTTTATTAAAAATGCAGCACCAGCATAACCATCAGCTCTGTCATCACGAATGCAGTGGTAACCGGGAACTCGAAATCAAGAACCTGGCACCAACCATGACTCCGTGATGGCAAAGATGAGTGGGTGATGTGTGTTAATTAATTGAGTAATTTCGAGTTTTTTAGGTCTAATACTGCGGGCGTTCCATTTAATTATTTGGAGCATTGTTAACAATATTAAAAAGAAGATCAAATTTTTGGGCAACGTAGGGCGGTGGGGAGCAGTCGTTAAATTTACTAAAGATATTAATTAATAGAGATAAAATTACGTCCAACAGATTATCGGGATTATCAGGAATGATACATGTCAAGGGAGATCCCCCAAGAGCAACACCGTTCTGTGGTTCTGGGGGATCCCTTTGAGAGATGAGAGATCTATGTGCAGCTCTATCGTATCCAGGGGAGATAGGAGCCCGAGGACGAATTAGGGAGTAAATTGTGCGCCTATGGCTGGAGGGGATCTGAGTGGTGTGGTTTTGAGAGGAGGGGATCTGAGAGGATGGTACCCTGGAGGACTGGGGTTGAGACTGGAAGTTTGGATTTTGGGGAGGAGATGCAAGTCTAGTCATGTCTGCGTAAGACGGCTTTTGGACTGTGGGGAAGCACTAAGAGGCTTCATAGTATGACACACTATCCCGAGACATGACATGCTTAGTGTCCTTTTACATATCTCTTGCTCTGTAAGTAGTCGCTTACTTCCCTAAATGCCGGGGTGTATGGATATCATTACAGCATAGGTTTCAAAACCTACCATGTAATGTTAACATTACAGCATAGGTTTTGGAATTTGAAAAAAGAACTGTCATACTCATACTACAAGAAGAATATTATTAAAAAGTTACTTTTTTTTCTCGGTATCGATTATTTACTCGAATCGGAATTTATATAAGAATTTATGAAGATTTTATTTTTAATATCGAACTATTTGTTTCGCAGTCACATCGTATGTTAGTTGAAATCGATTTAAAAATCAAACTGGCCAGTACGATTTGACGCGCTTGCGTGCCATAAAATCGTGAAGAGTAAAAGAGGCAGTCGACTAGCTAGGCGCGAAATTTTAATTAAATACACATGTTTCTCTTTAATAAATGTTCATAGAAACCTGCTTTCTTGTTTTTTTACTTACCTCACAATCGATATGTAAAGCAGAGTGTTTATCTCGGGTGTAAGCATCAATTGCATACTCGGGCTAATTAGCGCCCTCGCTGCGCTCGGGCGCCAAAAACCTCGTATGAAATTGATGTCATACAGCCCTTGGTTAACAATCTACTATTGTCGGACATGTTCTAGACACCTTTTATTAGTGGCGAAGTGGTTTCCGGAGCAAAGGATGCAGAAAGCTTCCTCTTCTGGAATGTTACAAGATGCCCCATTATGAGGTTGGCCACATTTAAAACATCTTATTTTAGACCGGCACTTATCTTTAGTGTGTCTAAATCTGCAGCAGGCGTTACACTGTATTGTTGGCAATTCATAAATTTGTACCTCTACAACAGTGTGGCAACATGTAATATATGCCGGGAGGAGTTGACCACTAAAGGTGATTACAACAGTGCTTGTTGGGACCCATTCAATGCTCTTATCTTTATATACCTTTCTATTGAGTCTTCGGGCTTTAAGTATCTCACCACAACCCATGGGGAGATTTACTTCCTCGACAAATTCAGACATTGAAAACTCAGTCGGGATGTTTTTAACAATACCAATTCTCGTGATATTAAATGTGGGGATGACGGCCTTAAATTTACGGGATACCAGAGTGGGTTCCACCAGGAATTGGTTGGCTGCATCTCCTGATATAAACTCAACAGAGACTCTGTTTCTACCGACACTCTACACTCCTTGTCTGGAAATGCCGCGGATATCCGCTTTTCTGAGAATTTGCCCGAACTGAATGGGGTTGAGGGTGGTCCCAGCTTTAGGGTGGGATTCTTTCCTATATACATGGACAATAAAAGGTCCGGTGTCCGCTGCGGTATATTTTTTGCCATCTTCATAAGAAGGATGGGTATATACGTTCTCAATTGACGTAGAGGGCGGAGTTAATTTTTTTGGGGGAGCAGTAGAATTCTCACTAGTTCTTTTCCTACTGACGGGGGGAACTAGGCCATCTAAGCTACTCATATCTGTATCAAACAGAGGAGGAGATGAGAGGTCAGGGGGGACCGGCTCAGGGGCCGATGACGACATGGTCGTCGACTCAGCACAAAACTAAAACAAATAACACTTACCCAATAGCACAGGACAACACAAACACAAAAAAACAGGTTATACAAGGCAACTAAACAGGTGAAAAAACACAAATTATAAGAAAGTTGTCAAATCGCGTGTGTTAACTTCAACACCCAACTTGACAGTCAATATTATGACTTTGTTTTATCCAATTTACATACGCAACCCTAAGGAAGACCGCCGATACAGCAGCTACAAGTAGATACACCAATCAGCAATGACGTCAATGGACCGCACGAGTCACCGAGTCTGTACAACGTGCACCGAATTTCCATACATCGATTTTCATCATTTCCGATCACTCCTTCTTCATACTTCGAATAGCGTAGTCACTTTTCTTAAGTTAATTTAAGTACATTTTTACTGTAATTTCAATCTTTGAAATTAAATTAGTTAATAAATTTTTGGTTTTTTTTTCGAACCTCCGGTTGCAGCCTACGTAATTGGCGCAGTCGGTAGGATACTACTCGCGGTCGGTTCGTGAAATATAGGAAGATTTCCGCCCTTGATCGAGCCGCCGGTGGCTCTCAAGTCACAGAACGAGTATCCACAACCTACGAACCAGCTGCACACCAGGGGGCGAATCCAGACATCGATCCACGGAAGAGAACCAGAAAATGAAATTTATGTGAGTACACTTGAACTGTTCTCGTATTACTTTCCTTGTCCCATAAGTTAGTTCCTAAACCCAAAAATTTCCACCCTTTGGAAAACCACAAGCCCCGAGACCCCGCATCGCGCAGGGCTCGCCGTAGGTAGTTAGATAGAAATAGGGATTTCAATTTAGACTTTGATTTATCATTTTTATTTGAGGAAGAAATGAATCCTAATCAAAACACCCCCGATGCCATTTTCAAGGCCTTACGCCTAGTCCCAGAGTTTGATGGGAACCCTGGTGTACTCACCCGATTTATACGAATCTGTGACCAATTAGTTCAGACATATATAAGTACCGCTCAGGATAATGAGTTGCCTAACTTATGCTTAATAAACGGCATACTTAATAAGATCACAGAAAACGCAGCATGCATTATCAATTCAGGCGGTATTCCCGAAAATTGGGCAGGCATTAGAACAACCCTAATTAATAATTTCTCTGATCAGTGGGACGAGACGGCCTTATACAATGACCTTTCTATAGCAACTCAGGGAAATAAGACACCGCAGGAATTCTATGACCAGTGCCAGACGCTTTTTAGTACGATAATGACTTATGTGACGTAACACGAGACTTTACCTACTACAATTGAAGCAAAACGGACACTATAAAAAACTTACCATGCAAGCGTTTGTAAGAGGGTTAAAGGAGCCCTTAGGATCACGTATTAGATGTATGCGCCCCGACAGCGTGAAAAAGGCTCTTGAGTTTGTGCAAGAAGAGCTCAACGTCATGTTCTTGCAACAACGTAGTGAACCGTCGAAGCCTCAGCATACCTCAAAGGTCATGCCCATGCTTCCTTCCGGGTACACTCCACCGCGGCCTGTGAATTACCCAGGTATTACTCCCGCATGGCCCGCCCCGGCTGGGCAGCGCCCGTTTCATCCGCCGCCGCCACCGCAACCTTTTAAGTTTAACCAACCGCAACCGCAGCGTCAATTTTCCCCACAAATGCCTACTAGGACTCAGCAAATGTTCCGTGCTCTTCCACCTAATTATAACCCGCAGAGCAACGTATTCCGTTTACCGCCGAGGAACGGTAATCCACCCCCACAGAATCATGGCCCTAAACCAATGAGTGGCGTTCAACATTTCACACCCAAAGCTCGTCCCCACACTATGATGGCAGGTCACGATTGGCGCAAATCAGGTAACCCACCGCCAACAAATTACTTTAAAAGCCGTGAAATGAACGTGAATGAATTCACGTCATACGACGACTCATTTTACAATGACCCCGGCTATTATTACGAGTCAGAATGCAACTATTACGCGGAATATGATTACGACTATTCATATCCCCCGCTCGAATATGACACCGAAGCGAGCTATTTTGCCTCGGCTTCCGATCAGCTGAGCGGTGAGCCGCAAGCCAGCACATCTTCTCAAGCTAAGCAGGATTTTCGGACGGACACGACGTCAAACAAGTCAAAATAGAATTAAATTTACAGATCCAACGTCAGCTCCCCTATATACAGATTTCAGATCCTCCTCTCAAATTTCTAATAGACACCGGTGCGAACCAGTCATTTATTAGTCCTGAAGCCGTGCAAAGATTCTTTTATGACTTTGAATTAAATTACGATCCGTTTGAAGTTACAAATGTGCATGCTACCAGTAGGAACGACTATTCCATTACATTACCTTGTTTTCCAGAATTCAATGACACTGACAATATTAAATTATTCGTTTATCGCTTCCACAATTATTTTGATGGACTTATCGGTCTCGATTTACTAACTGAATGGGAGGCTAAGATTGATTTAAAGGACGAGGCTCTTATTACGCAGTTTTCTACCAACCCTATTCTCGTCATATCGAGACTGCGTACAGATCACTTGAATGAAGAGGAAAAGGCTAACCTTATAGCTCTTTGTTCTCGCTATGCCGATGTGTTTTACATTGACGGCGAAGCACTGACATTCACCAACAAAATAAAACATCGTATTAGGACAACCGACGAAGTTCCCATTTATACTAAAAGCTACCGATACCCCTTTGTGCACCGCCAGGAAGTCAGAGATCAAATTACCAAGATGTTAGATCAAGGGATAATCCAACCATCCGACTCTGCTTGGAGCTCGCCTATTTGGATTGTGCCAAAGAAAGCAGATGCCTCAGGGAAGCAAAAATGGCGTCTAGTGGTTGATTTTTGTAAGCTTAACGAAAAAACCATAGACGATAAGTATCCCATACCTAACATCAGTGATGTACTCGATAAGCTTGGCAAGTGTCACTACTTCACCACCCTCGACCTCGCTAGTGGCTTTTACCAAGTAGAAATGCATCCAGATGACATTTCGAAAACTGCATTCAACGTAGAACATGGTCACTTTGAATTCCTCCGAATGCCCATGGGACTTAAGAACTCGCCGTCCATCTTTCAGCAAGTGATGGATAATGTCCTCAGAGGCCTACAAAATGAGGTATATTTGGTATATCTCGATGACATTATTGTCTTCAGCACGTCCCTCCAGGAACACATGAACAACCTTGAAAAAGTGTTCCGACGTCTAAGAGAGTCCAATTTCAAGATCCAAATGGACAAATCCGAATTTCTAAAACTTGAAACAGTTTATCTTGGGCATATTATCAGTAAAGACGGAATAAAGCCAAATTCTGATAAAATTTCAGCCATTGAAAAGTACCATATCCCAAAAACACCCAAAGAAATAAAACAATTCCTAGGCCTTACCGAAAGTTCATTCCCGATTTTGCTCGTATTACCAAGCCTCTCACTCAATGCCTGAAAAAGGGTAGAAAAATTACACTAGACTCTGAATACATCAATAGCTTCGAGAAATGTAAATCTTTACTTACTAATGACCCCATACTCCAATATCCGGATTTTGAAAGAGAATTCATACTCACGAGTGATGCCTCCAACGTCGCCATAGGAGCCGTATTATCACAAGGGCCTCTAGGTTTAGACAAACCCGTGTGCTATGCCTCGAGAACTCTTAACGAAAGCAAACTAAACTATAGCACCATCGAAAAGGAACTTCTTGCCATAGTTTGGGCTAAAAAGTATTTCCGACCTTACCTTTTCGGTCGTAAATTCAAGATCTTTACAGACCATAAACCACTCCAGTGGATGATGAATTTAAAAGAACCAAATTCTCGTCTCACTAGGTGGCGCTTGCGACTTAGTGAATATGATTTCACCGTGGTCTATAAAAAGGGAAAATCGAATACCAACGCCGATGCCCTTTCCCGTGTCGAAATACATAATGAGGAGATTGAGTCCATAATTGAAGAACTAAAAGAACTTAGTTCATTAATAGGTAACCCAGCACCCGAAGCAAACTCCAGTACTGAAACGGTACACACTAGCAATGAACATCCCATATTAGAAGTCCCAATAACAGAGGAACCTCTTAACAAATTTCACAGGCAAATCTGCTTTACAGTTGTAGGCGATATAAAACGTAAGCCTAAGGTTACCAAACCATTCGACACCCACACACGTGTAGATGTATAGATCACAGATTTCAACCTCGAAGTTGATGTAGTTAATGCCATAAAAGAGTATGTCAATCCAAAAGTTAAAACAGCCATTATTATACATCCACCCCTTGCAATGTACTCAATTATTCCTATTATTCAAGACAAGTTCAAAAGCTCTTCAATGAATCTAGTACTCACAAAGACCGAGCTTGAGAACGTCAAGGAGTATTTACGTCAACAGGAGATCATCCGTCACTATCATGATGGAAAGACTAATCATCGCGGCATTAACGAAAGTTACTTAGCCCTCTCACAAAAATACTATTGGCCAAAAATGAAAGAGCACATTTCTAAATCCATTAACGAGTGTACTGTGTGTGGACAAGCAAAATATGATAGAAATCCCATAAGACCACAATTTAATATCGTGCCTCCAGCCACTAAACCATTCGAAATAGTTCACATGGATTTATTTACAGTTCCTAATGAAAAATATGTTACTTTCATGGATGTATTCACGAAATACGGACAGGCGTACCACTTACGCTGTTAGCATTTTACAAACCTTATTTTTTTTTTTTTTAAGTGTTATTATTAGCATCCACAGACTTTATGTCCGTGCCTTTGTCTAGATTAAGTTTTCTTGTTAATACTTGATTTTAACTATAATACATTACTTTCCATAGAGGTTTACAATTTATAAATAAGTATAATAAATATATGAATACATAATGTATATAATATGTATATAATGTATATAAATGTATACAAACCTTATTACAGTACTGTACTCACCACGGTTTACCCATGACCATTATAAATGATAACGGGACAGAGTTCACAAACCAATTATTCAACGAATTTACTCGCCTTCATAAAGTAAACCACCATCGAATCTTACCCCATTCACCCAACGATAAAGGTAACATCGAACGTTTCCATTCAACATTATAAGAGCATCTTAGAATCTTTAAATTGCAACAGAAAAATGAACTAGTGGTCAACCTGATGCCGTACGCACTTATAGCTTACAATAATTCTGTGGTGGTCGTGGTAGATGCGCAGGTAGGGTCGAGCAGGGAAGTAGTGAAACGCCGAGTGCCGTTGGATGAATGCTCGTTTATTAAATGCGCCGGCCGTATTTATACTTTGGCCGCGGCGATTTTATGTAGCTACCCTACAGTTCTATCCATAATTTCACAAAATGTAGACCATTTGACCTTCTAACAGGATATTTCGATGCTCGAGATGCTCAGGACATAGATTTTACCCAACACCTATTACAGCAATGCGTTATGAATCATCGGGACCAAATGAAACAGGTTTATGATATCATACATGAAACATCCCTTGCCAACCGCTCTTCGGTAGCTCTTCGAAATAGGATTAAAAACCGCGAGCCTGAAGTAGAATACGAACCGCACCAGCAGGTATTTATTAAAAATCCCTTTGCTAGCCGCCAGAAAACTGCACCGCGCTACACACAAGACACGGTGTTAGCCGATCTACCGATACATATCTATACATCGAAGAAGCGCGGTCCCGTTCCGAAATCGCGATTGAAACGCGTCCCTAAAGGAGATAAATTGTTGCAGGATTCCACTGTTGCTGATCGTCCACGTGAAGCGACCCCAAGAGATAAAACTTGAGAGTTTAGCTGACGGACCGGGATTACTACCGTATAAACTTGGATCGACAAAGATGACGACACATTACCATACCTTTTTCCAATACGTACAGCTGACTGACATCGAAGACAAAATCACACTTTTACAAACTCAACTTACTACTTACAGTTCACAACTTGACAATGACACACACTTGTTATTTGAGCTTCAAATAGACTATCTTACTAAAAAGCTTGATAATGTTCTAACTCAACTAGACTCTTTAGAACCTAATCGTGCTAGAAGAGGTCTTGTAGATGGTCTTGGTTCAGTCATCAAAAGCCTTACAGGAAACTTAGATTATACCGACGCCCTAAAATTTGACAATGCAATAAAAATCCTAGAAAATAATGAAAATAAAGTAGTATCTGAATTTAACCATCGTATAAGTTTAAGTAAGGAATGGATGTCTCGTCATAACAATGTCCTAAACCAAATTGCCGAAAATCAGAACAAAATTAATGCTACCGCACAGTTAATATTAGATCAAGAAGCTTATAGAGAAAGTAGTTTAATTAAGTTTGCCAAACTTGGGCAATTATTTGAGATAATTAGCGATAATGTAGAGGATTTAGTACAAGAATTACTTAGGTTAGAAAATACTTTAGCTTTTATACATGCTTCGAGAACTCATCATTCAATGATAGACGTAGAAGTTTTAAAAACTATGCTTAATAAATTGAGAAGTATCTACGATAAGGATCAAATACTTAATTTAGAGTACAGGAAGTATTATGACATTATTAAACCAGGATATTATTACAGTGAAAGAAGAATAGTTTTGGTTTTCAAGTTTCCCATAGTTTCTAAAGACACTTATAATTTGTTATCCCTTCTCATCCCTATCTTGCCATAACTTGCCATAACAAGCCCTTATTCCTTCTCATCCCTATCTTGCCATAACCGAGAACACGTTCATGTACATAGAGGCAGAATGCCCGAAGTACAGTAACTGGTATCTCTGTAAAGGAAGTTTCAGCCACCAGCCACGCACAAAGAACGACTGCATCCATCATCTCATCACGAATCAAGTTCTGGAAGACTCAGTGACATTAATGACAGTTGACAAGTGAAGGCGTGTTCAAAAATCTATCTACCAAATTCATCTCATATCATCAAAAAAATTATAAAAAGTTAATGCTCTGATGCTATTATTCTTTAGCAATTTGTTTTATTCAATATTATGAAGCTATTTTAGCTAGGATTTAAGCTAGGATTTACTTGTTAAATTTAAACAAGTCAATTAATTACTTACAATTAAGCATTGACTATTTTGAACGTGAATTGTCAAACAATATGTTTTTTTATTTATTTATTAATTATTATCTGGCCTGGAAGCTAGTCCTTTTGGCCGTTCAAACAATATGGCGACCTCAGTTTGGTAACTACAAAAACACTTATAATTTTCAATATTTTATAATTTTCTACAAATCAGTCAGGGATTTATAAATTTGTAGGTATTTTATTTTTCCAGGAACAAACTATTTTATTTTTATTTTTCTGGATACTGTACGAAGACCAGGCCCATTTTGAAAAATCACCTTTACAATTGCGAAACAAAAACAATTTGATATACATTACAAAGTTACTACTCAAAAACAAAATTTAAAACTGCTTAAATTACGTAGAACATGCAAAGTGTTTCTTGAAAACGTCATAAAAATACCTACATTAGCAAAATCAATTACTCGTATAAAAAATAATACTAAATTGTTGTAACCCCATAATGACTACACAAATAACAAATCCGTCGCACACTCTGTCAGGAGTCACATAACCACAGTTAATATTGAATACATAATAATAGGAACTTAAGATTTTTTGCATTTTGGATAGTATGAACCACTATCTAGCTGCACCTTGATTATACTAATGCAAATAGTTTCCCGATGATTACTTCAGAAATAACTTTAGTTTTGGCCTAAATACAACAGAATGGAAGTATTTAATGCGCGATTTATTTTTATTTTATTCGTGGAACATTGTATGGCAACCATTTTGGATTACGGTAAACTTCGTCGTAAATACTACCCTCGTGAATTATTCCAAATTTTTTTCATTATTAATGTATCAAAAAAACGTTCGAAGGAAACTACTTCTATCTTTTAAAAAGCTATCCCACTTGATGATATCGGCGAGAAAAAAAAATCCATTTCCCTTTCACGTGTATGGAAAACACCCGAAATTATTATTTTTCCACCATTTTATTTTTTAAATCTGTCAATGCAATCAATATGTATGACTATGCCAAATTTCAGCTCTGAAGTCCCTACCAATGACCTTATATAATTCTTAATAATCCCAACAACGTTTGGCACTCAGTCGACTAAGTTCCAAACGTTGTTGGGATTAATAAGAATTATTATTATGAAAAAAAATCATCGTTTTTTCACTTCTATGGGAGACGACACCCGAAAAATTTTTTTTAACAGATTTTACCCTACAGCTCCTTTGACGTAATTTATATGTATGACCATGCCAAATTTCAGCTCTGTAGTACCAAAGGTTTTTTAGGAAACCGGCGGACAGATGGACAGATGGACAGACGGACATAGCGAAACTGTCAGGGTTCGTAGATTACTACGGAACCCTAAAAATGGTAAAAAATTCACGTTTGTTTTATGGCAGCCCCTTAAGTAATTTTATTCTAATTTTGTTGTTATAGTGGTAATAACATACAGCATCTGTGAAAATTTTAACTGTCTAACTATCACGGTTCATGAGATACAGCCTCGGACATATTTATCTATAAAAACCGGCCAAGTACGGAACCTAAAATGCGCGTAGGCTACGGAACCCTACGCGCATTGTAGGGTTCCGTAGCAGCATGTTTCAAATATGCAGCTGGTTTCTTAATTCTACGAGCATATTGACGGTTAAACCGCTGATAATGTCTAAAACCAGCCAAGAGCGTGTCGGGCCACGCGCATTATAGGGTTCCGTAGTAACATGGTTAAAATATAAAGCTGGCTTCTTAATTCTACAAGCATATTGTCATAGTCGATGTCAAAATCCCAAAATACTATTGTATCAAAAACAAATGTATTAAAAAGTTGGTAGTTTCAGAAATAAGTGTAGTTTTGGCCTAAAGATAACAGAATGGAAGTATTTTTTTTGTTTTTTTTAGTATATTTTTTTTTGTTTTTGATTTTTTGTATTTTTTTTACGACAATATTATTGTTAGGAATAATATAATACCATCGAGCTGCTGCTTGAGCAGGTCGCTTGGTAATCGTGTACAATTTTTATGTCCACGATTACCAAGTGATCTGCTTAAGCAGCAGCTCGAAGCAGCAGCACCCCCAATAACCTATTAAACGACACCTAAAATGTCAATGTCAATATCAGCTTGGCTTTCAGCTTGCCTCACTTTTAGCGTAGAACCTTGTATGGCAGCCATTTTGAATTAGGGAACACTTCGTCGTAAATGCTACCCTCGTGAATTATTCCACATTTAAAGTAAATAATGCGCGAGCGAAGCGAGCGTGAATGTTTTTTAAAGTTTTTTTTGTATTTTTTTTTGCGATAATATTATTCTTAGGAATAATATAATAATATCGAGCTGCTGCTAAAGCAGGTCGCGTGGTGATCGTGTATAGTTTTGATGTCATTTTCGTAATAAGCATCCCCGAAAACCTGTTCAACGACACCTGGAATGTCAATATCAATATCAGCTTGGCTTTCGGCTCGCCTCACTTTTAGCGTGGAACCTTGTATGGTAGCCATTTTGGAATAGGGACACTTGGTCGTAAATGCTACCCTCGTGAATTATTCCAAATTTTTTTTCATTATAAATATTAATGTTTTCCAAACGGATTGCTGAATTGTTGAATTGCTGAACCCCTTCTATTTTAAAAAAGCTATCCTAGATAACCCACTCGGTGATATCGGCGAGAAGAAAAAAATCCATCGCATGCATGGGATACACCCGAAAAACTTTTTTTTTTCACCATTTTATTTTTTAGATCTGTCAGCGCAGTTAATATGAATGACCATGCCAAATTTTAGGTCTGTAGTACCAAGGATCTTATATCAGTCAGTAAATATATTCTTATTAATCCTAACAACGTTTGGCACTTGGTCGACTATTACTCGCAAGCTTGAATGGCCAACTTATGTGTGATAGTTTTCCTTTTAATTTCTTTGTATATTCTATCATCGTGAATTTTTCCACATTTCTAAAAACAATCGTTTTGCTGGTAGAGGGGGAACACTTGTTTTTAACAAAAAAATTCACTTTTAAAATTATTTTTTCGCAAAAGGAGTACTGAATCGAAAAACGTTCTTAGTAAACCCCTTCTACCTTTTAAAAAGCTATCCTAAAACATCTCACTCGATGATATCGGCGAGAAAAAAAATCCATTGCCCTTTCACGTGTATGGGAAACATCCGAAAAAAAATTTTTTTTTCACCATTTTATTTTTTAATCTATTGGCGCAATTAATATGTATGACCATGCCAAATCTCAGCTCTGTAGTACCAAGGATCTAATATTAGTAAAATATTCTTATTAATCCCAACTAAGTTTGGCACTTGGTCGACTATTACTCGCAAACTTGAAGAGCTATCTTATGTGTGATAGTTTTCCTTTTAATTTCATTGTATATACTAGCACCGTGAATTTTGTCACATTTTTAGAAACAACCATTTAGCTGGTAGAGGGGGGTACTTGTGTTTGACAAAAATTTTCACTTTAAAAATTATTTTTTCGCAAACGGAGTGCTGAATCGAAAAACGTTCTTAGTAAACCCCTTTTGTCTATTAAAAAGCTGTCCTACGATACCTTATTTAATGATATAGGCGAGAAAAAAAAATTCATCGCCTTTTCACGTCTATGGGAGACACCCGAAAAAATTTGTTTTTCGAAGAGTTCACTCTACAGTTCTGACGGCATAGTTTATATTTATGACCATGCCAAATTTCAGCTCTGTAGTACTAAGGGTTTCTTAAGAAACCCGCGGACAGACGGACAGTCGGACAGACGGACAGACGGACAGACAGACAGACGGACAGACGGACATGGCGAAACTATAAGGTTTCGTAGATTACTACGGAACCCTAAAAACTAGGTCACAAAGAAAGATGGTAACTAAAGGAGTTATTAATTAAATTTCAGCGCCATAAGGAAAATTAAAAAAAAGAATCATTATTAATTTAAGACTGGTATACTATCGTTACGGTCATAGTGGATTTTTTTTTATTATAAGATGGGTTTACTCTTGACCTCAATCTTGACCAAGGTCATAGATGAGGTCGACGATAGAGCGAGTTAACCCATGCTTATAAGGCACTGGTACTCCTATGCGCCGACGGATTACAGCAAGCGGTTTGGCGTCGGACTTCGTTAGGAGGGTGGGCGCGAACCAGATGGCCCTTCACAGAGCCTACCACATCTCATGAAACCATAGGACGAAACCTCAGATTCAGAAAAAATTGAGATGTCGTTGCCTGGGGTGGATCAATGGGAGGCAGGTCTCATTTGTGTTTCCTTAGTCGCCTCTTACAACACCCAAGGAAAGAAATAGGGTGGTGTTATTCTCAACGGATCATCAAATGGTGATGTTAAAATCTCCAAATACTAAAGTATCAAAAACAATTGTATTAAAGAGTTTGTAGTTTCAGAAATAACTTTAGTTTTGAGCTAAATACAACAGAACGGAAGTATTTAATGCGCGAGCAAAGCGAGCGCGAATTTTAAGCAAATAAATAATTGTTAGGAATAATATCGAGCTGCTGCTAAAGAGCAGGTTGCGTGGCGATTGTTTTTTTTTTTTATTGTACAAATTGTGTATAATTTTGATGTCATTTTCGTAATTAGCACCCCCAAAAACCTATAACGACACATGAAATGTCAATATGTTACAGCTTGGCTTTCGACCTCGCCTCACTTTTAGCGTGGAATCTTGTATAGCAGTTGTTTTGGATTAGGCTAAACTTCGTCGTAAATGCTAAATGCTTGTGAATTATTTCACATTTTTTTCATTATAAAAATTTAATTTTCGCAAACGGTCTGCTAAATCGAAAAACGTTCGTAGTAAACCCCTTCTCATCATATCATCATCATATCAGCCTATTGCAGTCCACTGCTGAACATAGGCCTCCCCCAAGGTGCGCCACTTTTCACGATCCTCCGCTGTTTTCATCCAGCCACTACCAGCTATTATCTTTAGGTCATCTGACCATCTGGCTGGGGGGCGTCCTACACTACGTTTGCCAAGACGTGGTCTCCATTCGAGAACCTGTCTACTCTAATGCTCGTCGGTTCTGCGACAGACATGGCCAGCCCACTGCCACTTCAGCTTGTTACACTTTTGGATAATATCCATCACTCCGGTTTTCTTTCGGATGACCTCGTTTCGGATTCTATCCCTTAGCGAGATCCCGAGCATGGAGCGTTCCATTGCTCGCTGAGCGACGTGCAATCGGTGGGCCAACCTCACTGTCATGTTCCACGTTTCGGCTCCGTAGGTCATGACTGGTAGGACGCATTGATTGAAGACCTTGGTGTTTAGTCACTGCGGGAGTGGCGACGAAAAGATGTGACGCAGCTTTCCAAATGCTGCCCAGCCAAGCTGAACTCTTCTGGTGATTTCCCGCTCGAAGTTGTCTCTACCTAACTGCAACGCTTGCCCGAGGTATATGTATTCCTGAACAACATCGAGCGTAACACCGTCAACAGAGATCGGCCTGGGCACGACATGATCATTGAACATGACCTTGGTCTTGTCCAAGTTCATCCAAAGGCCGACACGTCTTGAGGCAGCGTTAAGGCTGTGCATGCTGAATAAACCCCTTCTATCTTTTCAAAAAACTATCCTATGACATCACACACGATGATATCGGCGATAAAAAAAACCATCGCCCTTTCATGTGTATGGGAAACACCTGAAAAAAAATTTTTTACAAAATTTTATTTTTAGATCTGTCGGCGCAATCAATATATTTGACCATGTTAAATTTCAGCTCTGTAGTACCAAGGATATAATATTAGTAAATATATTTGTTAGGGCGCTAAGATTCAATTGAGAATGTAGGGAACTTATTAAACGAAAAGACGTGGTTTCAATCTCGATGTATATTTTGAACTGACTAGATTTAAATAGTACAGAGCCTTACAATGAACGTATATACATACATAGGTACTGTGGTATGCAGACCCTTATGGAGGATCGGGCATAACGCAACTTCTTTCTCATTCGGTTATTTCGAAGAAGATAATTCGAATATCAATTTAAAAGGTTTGAAATGGTATTCGATGTCAAGATTCGAAATTATTGAAGATCTGGTCTTGCGCCATTGATTGATTATTGTGAATTCATTGTAGTGAGCTCGCGGAATAAGTTGTTAAATACGTTCATAGGCGTGCAAATAGCACTTTACTAAGCATTGTTTAGTAATAACAACCGTGTTATGTGAGAATAAAAGTAAGTGTAACAAAAGTGTGGCACCTGATTAATTTATATTATAATACCTGAAGAAGAACTTCGTATTTTAATTATACGACCCCTAGAAGAGCCACTACAAGTGGTGTACAGGCGCTAAAATCGATCCCAGGAATATAAGCTAAGTAATCCAAATTTTTATTTTATTTTTTTAATTAAAAATTAACCTACTCTAATATGGATGTGTCGAGTAAATTCTATTGAAATGATTCTATGATTCTATTAAAGAGTTTGTAGCCCAATTCGAGGCTCAGTCCATTTTAAAGAAACTCGAAGACGAACACAAATTAATTATAATACAGTCTGTACTATCAGGTCCGGCCTTATCCTTTTATAAAACAATTATATCACAATGCAAGACCTTTGCCGACCTGAAAAATTTACTAGTGGAGGAATTTAAATAATCAGTTAATTTTCAAGAAAAATTTTACAACCGACAACAACTTAATGACGAAAATTTGCTCGAATATTTCTATGCCTTGCAAGAATTGGCAACAAAAGCAAAAATTCCGGATGATATTTTTATGAGACAGTTTATTAAGACCACACGTCCATTCTTTAAATCCAAGCTTGCCACATCACTACATAGTAATAAAAATAAATGGAAGGAACTGATTAAGCAGATACGTTAAAATCCCAGAAAAGCAGCTGAATATAAGTTTAAATAATCGCAACGCAACAGTTCATTGCCACTGCAACCCTTCTGGAGACTCGACGTCACATTCGTCCTTTTTTACACCGTGTCGTGAACCACGTCGAGCAGGAACACGTCAGACCCCGGTGTCAGAGGCAGGGACCTCCTCTGGAGGACCTTAACCAGGCGCAGAGCGTGTTGTGGGTGACCATAGCACGCCTAACTGGCAACAGCGACCTGGTGGCAATAATTCGCCAGCCCCACGAGGAAGATACAACTTCCGCCCAAGGCAAGCGCGGAACCAATCACAAAGCAACTCGGGAAACGCCAGGCGGCTCCGCTAAGGGGAACGGTAGAAGAGCCGTCTACACCATCCTGAGTTCCCCAAGTAGAAGAATTGGCTGGTAGCCAGAACCACGTTACTCAAAACAGTCCAACAGATGAAGAGAACATTAAGAAGAAGCTATTTAGCTACAAGAGAAAACCTTTGGTCATTCTACAATTAAATGAACCTAGCAAGCGTAAGGTGGTGGCTCTCATAGACACTGGTGCCGCTGTCTCGTGTATTTCGGCATCTATGTGCCATGTTTTAAATATCCCAATTAAATTTGCACCACCAATGTCTCTTAGAGCAATTAAAATCAATTGATTTAAGTTGCAGGATACATAGAAACACCAATATTACTTCCTGGAGGATTAGAAGTTACCTTCCGTGGAATGGCAGTGTTAATTCTATCCTGTCCATTCATTCTTGGACCAAATTTTCTTAATGAATTCAAAGTCTTTGTCGATTTTAATAATAAATGTTTAAGTCTACAGGGAACTTCTATTTCTTTCATAACTAACCAAACAAGATCAAACAAGTTCATCATTGGACGCGATTTACAGCGAAAAGTTGCATATTAACGACTATGCTTATTTTTCAGAAGCAATGGACAACAATCTTGGAGTCGATACTTTTCAAAGTACCACTAAACGTTCTTTTATAATCAATGATGAGTTAATTGATAATCAGAGGACGACACTGCATGACTTGTTGATAAAATATAAAGATCGATTTGCATTTAAGAACGATCAGTTGGGCCGATGTAGTATCACTCCGGTCCACATACAAACTAAAAATGAAGAACCTGTATTTACAAGATCTTATAGAGTGTCCCCAGTGCAGAGAGACATAAATGAGTCCTAAGTAAAAGAAATATTAAAACATGGCATCATGTCGGAAAGCCAGAGTTCATATGCTTCTCCTGTCGTACTTGTCAAGAAGCCAGACGGAACATGAAGATTTTGTGTTGATTATCGACGTCTAAATAAAAAGATTACAATAGATTCGTATTCAATACCAGTGATTGACGACATAAATAATTATCTATCTGGAGCTAAGTATTTCGCTGAGCTGGACCTCAACAGCGGGTACTGGCAATCAGTCATCAGTTCAGGAAAGGAGAAGATAGCATTTATTACAAGTTCCGGTTTATATGAATTTAATGTGGTTCCCTTTGGCATGCGCACAGGTCAAGCTGTCTTTCAGCGCATGATGGACAAGATCATAGGCGATATGAGGTATAAGAATGCTATTGTCTATGTGGACAACGTGGTCCTGTATGCCAAGAGTTTTTCAGAATTTATAGAGGTTTTACAAAAATTATTTGAGCGACTACGGAACGCTAATATCACCCTTAAGCCTTCAACATGTAAGTTTTCCTTTACAGAGTTATCAATACTGGGTTATTTCATATCGGGCTATGGATTTAAACCCGACCCAAGGAAAACCCAAGCCATTAAAGAGGTAAAGCCGCCAACCACCGTCAAGGAGATAAAGAAAGTACTTGGTTTATTCTCATATTATAGGAAGTTTGTGGAGAATTTCGCTAAGATTGCACAGCCTCTCACTTCTTTACTAAAGAAAAATACAAAGTTTATTTGGCAGGAGCAACAACAACAGGCATTTGAACTCCTAAAGGACATGCTGTGTAATCCACATATTTTATCTTATTTCAGCAGTGATCCCAAGGTGACCACCCGGTTATACATTGATGCCTCTGATCTGGCATTAGGTGCATATTTGGCTCAAGGATATGATGCTGTGAGACCGATATCCTATGCATCGAGAAGACTTTCAGACCCTGAAACCCGTTATACAACCACAGAGAAGGAATGTCTGGGTTTGATCTGGGCCTTGAATTGTTTTCGTCAATATTTATTTGGTCTTCGATTCCAGGTTGTCACTGATTATAAAGCATTATGTTGGTTAACCACAAAATAGGACACTACTAGTAGACTGGCCAGATGAGCATTCGCAATCCAAGAATGGGATTTCGAAGTTGTGCATTGCCCGGGACGTGAAAATGTGGTGGCAAATCTCTTAAGCCGAAATCCATTGGAAAAGGAAAGATCTATCACTTTGGAAGTTCAGGCTGTGCCTGATGATTTAGAAATTTTTCCATGCGATGTATCCATGCATGTGAACGCTCAAGAAAATGATGAATTTTGCATTAATATTAGAGCTAAAATAAATAATGGTAATAGCTCTTCCTATAGATCATATATTTTGATTAATAATCTTATTTACAGAGTGGATAAATGCCATGGTCAAGATAGGAAAAGACTTGTATTGGCACGTGAATTATTTTCAAATGTGATGTAAAGGTTACATGATGATCCATATTTAGGAGGTCACTAAGGCCTCACAAAAACATTTGAAAGGTTTAAAAATAAATATTTCATGCCTGAGGCATATAAAGGGTATAGAAAGGTATGTAAAATCTTGTTTAATTTGTCAAGAGCGGGCAACTTCGAAAACAAGAATGGAACTTCACCCTATGGAAGTGAAAAATCTTTTAGAAAGGGTGGGGGTGGATATTCTGGGTCCGTTCAAAAGATCTTATAGAGGTTATGAATATCTTATTGTTGCAGTTGAGTTCCTATCTAAATATGCTATCTGTAAAGCGGTACCAAGAGTGAATGCTGATGTGATATGCAATTTTCTTATTGAGGAAATTTTTTGCAGATTAGGAGCAGTTCAGAATATATTAACTGACAGAGGAACTGTTTGTACCGCTCATGTTGTGAAGGAAACGGTGGAAACTTTTGGTGCTAAATTGACCCATACTACTTCTTTTCACCCACAGACCATGTAATGTTGCACTAAGCCTTACAGCGGAGCCGTATGGACCTAGTGAACAGTAGTCGAGGTAGGCTACGTCGAGGGTCCTATAGATATAAGACCCTAGACGTAGGTAGGGTAAGGTCGAGTGAAAGGTTAGTGGTAGTAAGAGAAAGAGAGTAGATACAAGAGAACAGATGTATTTTATATAAGGCCTAACAGTACAAGTTTGGGTCCTGCCTCCCTAACGTCACTGGCAAGTTATAGGAAGCTGAGGGAAACAAGAGTTCGACTTAAGTAGGCACGACGTAGCTGAAGCCAGGAGAATGAGGTCTTCTTAATCTTTCTACTGAACTCTTTCTACTGAAGAAAGAAAACCAGTACTGTGGTTGGAAAGGAATAGAGGTTTACTTTGGCGTGAGGGATTCATTGACTATTTTGAGTTTCATAGAATGATCGTTCCGTATTTGGTGAACAAGAAAATAATTACTAAAGGAAACGAGAAGATAAAGTGGTTAACAAAAATGTGTTCCAATTGTGAAATAATCGATGTTGGTGAAAAGGGGTGTCCTAATTTTACAACTTTGCATAAGAAATTTAGTAATGACAACTTAACTTGTCCTAATCATAGAAATTATTGTGCATTAAAAATGTAATTTGCATAAAAAAATGGTACTATGAAAATAATATGCATCAATTTAATTTATTTTAATATTTAAACACTTACTAGATATTTTTTTTTAATTTAGGGTATGAAAAGTTTTGTATATAGTTTTGTAAGTATATAAGAGAATTTGAAAATAAAAAGTGTCTCAATTTAAATTGTGTTTTATTTAAATCTGTTTCAACAGAAAATACACATGAGATAAAACAATATAATTGATTTAATATAAAGAACAGTACAAACTACAATTACTCAGAATAATTTAGTAAAACATAATTACAGAAAGAACTTAGCAACACAATATTGCCTATAGACTACAGAGTATTCGTAAATAACTTTCTTGACATTTTGTCCACCAGCTCCTCAGTAGCCTCCATAACACTGTCTACAGCATCAGTCACCACATACTGAGCACTTATGACATCTCCTTCTCGTGATTCTTCTAAGTTAAAATCTTGAAACGGTAAAGATGTAAGGTCGAACACCTTAATTTTAATCAGACGGAGCCCCTTTTTTTCATTTTTCACTTTAACGTATGAAGTACTCATCTTCTTCTCCACCATGTTTTTATTCTGGATGGTCTGGGTACTGCGGTTGACAGTTTTTCTCTTCTTTTTGTTAGCCAATTCAGGATAATCTTCGCTGAAGTTTCGCAGGGGGTCTTGAGCGTCGCTGAGGAAGGCGTTCGAATTAAACATGTCTTCGGTTAGGATTGAGAGTGACATGCTGATTGCTTCAGTATTAGCGAGAGACGAGTGCTTTGCGCAAAAGACGCACGATGAATAATGACGATTTAGAACATGAGAAGAGTATCGGCGCTTAAAGGATTGCATGACATGCAGGTGTCTGCGAACATGTAGCGACATGTTGTTAGTGTGTTTTTTCTAAATCATTATAAAATATTGAAACTTGTTTCATCTTGTTCAAGTTGTATAAATTACATTTTTGTAACCCAAGAGCGCAGGTATGAAATCATGTTCCAACTTGTCTAAAATATACTTACTTCCTAATTAATAGGTACAGTCTATTCTCTCACTTAAGTATCCACCCATGTCTCTTGTCTGCTGGTGATAAGGTTCAAATTAGAATGAACTTTGGCTTTTAACTTGAGCATTGAGTGTACTAAGTATTTAATCGCTCAGAATCTTGCTAATCTCAACCGGTCAGTGAAGGTAAGTACTGAACTCAGAAGCAGGGAATCTGTGAGGTGACCAAAGCTATATTAAGAAGAAGACCTTGAATTTGTAGAAGTGAGTAGGTAGGTTTATATTAAATAAAACAGAAGGTAAATAGTTAGATACATAGTTTATTTATTTCAGAATACTTACTAATTTATCTTGTCTTTACTTACAAATCATTACATTTAAAAACATACATAATAAAACTAAATTAAGTTTATGGCATATACGCACATCAGTGTGTACTTAATTCTTTAAAGTAAAATGAAATAATTAATTAATTACTTTCAAAACATCCTTTAAAATTATCAAAAAACTCTTTATTAAATTATGGGTAAGACGCACACCTAGTTATTCATAGTTTATGGGGTAATAGAATAATGACCCCAAGAAACCGTATTAACATTATCCTTCAAAATAAATCGCTTGTCATCTTTACCAAACAACGCGACTTTGTTTTGCTCTCTTGTAAATATGTGATGTTTTATTGTTTTAAAGTGAACATTTTTTCTCCTAAGCTCTGAACCGGTCGTAAGAATATCATAGTAATCATCAAATCTCAACTGTTTAGTGACAGGTTTTTTTACGCCCTTTGCTTTTTTTATCTCTGTTTCACTTGTTTTTATGCTGTACAGCTTTGGCCGCAAGCCTACAAATTCCAGTAGAATTTTACCACCTAATTCATCTTTAAATAAGCCAGGAACTTTTTTATTTTTTTGAGCAATACCAAAACGATTATCGTTCGGAAAGTTGCTCGTGTCAAAATAATTCTGAAAATTGTTCTTCAGATCACAATATAAATCATCCGTTTGGATAGAATAAAGAAGGCTATCAGTATCTGTATAACAAAGACACAATTTGTCTTTGTAGAATTTTTTCATCACTGAATAGTGAAAGTTATACATATGACTTTTCGACAGTTCGAGGACAGTGAAACCGATGTATATTGGTTTGTCCAAGAGAACGTTTTCACGCTTTAATTGTATTGCCACCAAATTATCGTTAAACACTGCTGAACTGTGAAAATTTGGTCGTGCTATGAGCTGCTCCGCGCCTAAAAGCTTATTTGTCTTATTATTGTTATCATTCCATCTTGTTACCAGTCTAACATCAACTCTGCGTTCTGTGTCCTCCAATGCCTTACCAAAAATGCAATTTTTCAAGAGTTTGAAAAAATCTTGTTCAAAAGGAGAATCTGTTTTTTGACGTAAATCAGTGTTAAGATCGATATACATTTTCAGGTACGGACTTTGTCTGAATTTGATAGCTTTATGATTTTTTTTCAAGCGAAGCCCATGTTCTGTGCATGTTTTCAAGTGTACGTAGTGAATGACATAATGATACTTATCATATAAGTTCGGGATCAATTTTGGTTGTTTTGATCCAGGTGGAACGAAATTTTCAATACAAAATGCTAGGTCATTATGAAAATCATGCAAGTATTCAGGATATTCAAGATCAACCTCCAAAATGTACCCTATGTCATTGTTTTCAGGCACTGCCATAATATCTAAATCTTGGCATTCAGTTTGGTCTAGCAGTCTAAAATCAGACTGCGGTAAATAACCGCACATGGAGAACCCATACAAATTATTGCAGTCCAAGTACATCAAAAAATTACTGTGCTGAGATTTATCGTAATCATATTGATACTTGTTATTCGATTTTGCATGCCGTTTTGAACAAAAGCAAAGACCACCTCGAATTCCTTTCTGAATCATACGAATTATTTCTAATTCAGTTATGAGTTCCAGTTTTACTTGAGTCTTTAACAGCATAGCATCAAAGCTTAGACTTGGGGCTGTGATATAGAAAGCCGGATCAAGGTTGTAATTCCGTTTACAAGTGTTACGAAATTTTTCAAATATGTCCGCCAATAACAATACATCGCTTTTGACATACAAGTCAGTATACTCTCCTAGATTTTTAATCTCAAAGCTGTCCCATACATTTTGAGCGTGTGCATAGTCACTGTCACTAATACATTCATCAGTGAGCTTGCTATAGAATTTTTCTATAGGAGGTAAGGTGGTTTCGTCGTATATGTTCCAAGCTGTCATATACTCATATGGGTAGATACCCTTTCGACGTATAAGATCGAATTGATCTTCATTACAACATAAACGTCTCAAATGGTTAAAATCATCACGATTTAGATTTTTCGCTAAATGCTTAATGCTAGTTCCCAAAAACTTGAAGGAATCTACAAAACGCAAAACTGCAAAGCTTTCCTCTGAAATAGGAATAAACTTTGTGAAGGAAATGTAGTTTTCCTTAGTCTTGAGAATGACTTTAATTCTACCAGGAGTCGTACTTAATTCTCGAATGAACAGATGGCAATCATAGCCTGACAAGTTATGAAACATAATAGGAATAAACTGAGGTATCTGAAACTTTAGATTACAGAACGAATGTGCTGCACCCCTGTATTTACCAGTGAAATGACAGTGGTCTCTTACTTTATCGTCAAGCAACAAATTTTTACACAGGTAACAAATTTCAGCAGCACTGAAATTGCTTTTATCATTTTCGTCAAAAATCATAGGGACGGGGTTTTCAGATTTTGATTTAATGATATGGTAAATATTTTTTACGTCGCGTTGCAAGAACTCTATAAACTTTGTAGCACAATCGGGACCTCGATAGGCCTTAAGACGGTTTAGTGTTGTATCATAGTGACAAACTATGTAATATGCAAACGCAGCCGGAACATGTTTTTGCATGTTTGTTGTATGAGTACTCGTTTGTTCAACGCAGGGTTCCAAAATGGTTTCGAAGTCAGCGTAAATAACAAATGGTACATTTTGCATGCAATGATAATTTTTGAATTGAATAATTATGCCTTCGCTTGGTAACACCGTTGCCACCCCACCACAAATATGATTTTCACACTCTTGGCTTGACTTGAAAAACAATAAACACTCTTCACAGCAGTAAAGTCTACCGTGATGCTTAGTTACTTGGCTTCGGATCAATTTAGGGAAGTCTTTAATTAAACAATAATGAGATTTACATCCGTCTTGTAGTAAAAGCAAATTAACGTGTTGCTTTTTCCGCGATGAGGTTTTGTACAGGGGCCCTGTAATAATATCTTTAGCCCCTAAACCATATACATTTACGCTAATATTTACATTATTTTTTTCAAAAGTTTTAATATCCTTCAAACTAACCGGAAAAGTCATGTTCGATAAATTTAAAACTGTACTAAAATGCGGATAAGAATTAACTCTATTCGTACTAGTTGTGCTGGGAAATAGCGCAGCAACTACACTCCATGCAAAGCAAAATTCGTCATAATTTTTTATATTCAAGCAAGATTTTTTTAGCTTAAATTTTCTTTGGTAAATATATAAAGGTGGAGCCTGACAAAGGTGTGTACCTATTGATGTTTGACTCAAGATATAAAATGTCCAAAAGACACCAACCGCCACCTTTTTCCTCAAACTCGTCAACTTTTTTACTTAAAATGTCTGAGATTTTTTCCAACAACTCATCGAAACTATAGTTCTGATGCAATGTTATGTTATCAGTTGTAAAATACTTGATCTCTATCGAATCATCCTTAACAGTTATGACTTTAATAAATAACTCAAAGTTAACTTTTATGCTTATGTGATTTGAAAGAGCTGCATCAAGGAGTTTACGCAAACGTGAGGCACAATTATTTATAAACAGCAAAAGGCTTACGGAGGCTACTGTACTTTCTAACGGTTCTTCACCGGTATCAGTATCAGCGCAGTGTATGCGGTACGACGCAATCCGATTACGGAATGCAGAACTGAACTTTTCAATACCATCGTCAATGTATACCGCATTATTATTCTTGTGAGAAATACTACGCAAGTGACCAGAGAATGCTCTACTTGGTATTGACAAATCACAAACTGAAAATAAAATATTCTTAACCATCTTTTTTACAGTTCTACCTGAATCGATCTCATTACCCAAAAATAACTGAATTATAATTATTTCACATTAATGACTTATGTGTGCGTCTTATTTTAAAAATTAAAAAATGTTAGGAAACTGTTAATTGTTACTTATTTATTTGTTTAAAATACTTACATGCTAACACTTAAAAAAGATACACATAAAACATTAAAAAAACAAAATCAAATTAAAAAAATTAAAATAATGGAAAATAAACTGAATTAATTTTTTTTTGTTTCGGCTTTATCACCGGCTTTATCAGCGTCCTTATCAAATTTTTTTTCGCTTTTTGAATTTTTTTTTAATTAATTTCCAATTTTCGTCGTTCGGGTTCACTTGAAGCCTTAGATGGACTTGTGTTTTGTCTGGGCGCTCCCTGGGGCTTAAATTAATTATGTCCGCCGTGTTATAAACACGTACGTCGAAGAATAGGTCCCCATCCAGGATGATGTTACTCCGCAACACTCCTCCAGCAACCCGTCGGCTTAGTGAAGACCAGAGTGGTGCGGGCGCAGAGGTTTGCTGCGGCTTGTCTCCTCCGAACAATTCGGTAGAAACGTTTAGTTTTTGCGGCGGCGGAGGGGCGGAACTGTGGAAGAAAAGAAAAATAATATATCTATTCATCAACCAATATTATTACCAAGTACCAAGTAACATGCTCACTTCACTCACTAATTCATCAACGGCAAACCCAAACCCTCAGTCCCAGAAAGCTAAAATTCGGCACAGGTAAACCTTTTATAATGTAGGCAAAGAATATGAAAGTATATTACAAAATTCCTAGTTTACGTATATAAACATTTTTTATTATTATTATGAAATAGGTTAACTCTTGACCTCAATCTTGACTAAGATCATAGATCAGGTTAACGATGGAGCGAGCTAACCCAGAAAATGTCTATGAAGGCACTGGTACTCCCACGCACCGACGGAACACAGCAAGCTGTTTGGTGTCAGACTTTGGTAAGAGGGTGGTCGCGAACCAGACAGCCCTTTACAGAGCCTACCACACCGCATGAGACCATAGAACGCCACCTCAGATTCAACACAATTGAAGTGTCATTGTCTAGGATGTATTAATTGGAGGCAGTCTCATTTACGTTTCCTTAGTCGCCTTTTACGACACCCACGGAAAGAGATGAGTGGTGCTATTCTCAACCGATCACCACACGGCCGGCTAAAACATGTACAATCCACTAAATAGATGTAGGTACATACCTAGCAGTTTTAGATTTTTTTGGTTCCGGCTGTTTCTTCGATCTCCATCCTTTCTTTGATCTGAAAGAATACAATCATTGTTAGAAACTAAGTAACTAAATTTCAAAAAGAAACAAATTCAATAAAAAGAAAAAAAAATATATAATAATTACCGAGGTTCTTCTTCAATCTCTGACTCGACTTCTTCCACTTCTGAGTCTAGGGCGGCTGCTGCAGCTTTCCTTTTCTTGTATTCGGATTCAGACCTGAAAGGAACATAAAAAATAAAAAACTTGGAAATTCCTATATCTTTGCTAAAAATCAATTGAAAACTTTAAAAATATAAAAACTTACGAACATGATTTCTACAGCTCGGAATCGAATCTTGAAGTTTTTCTTGATAGGAGGGTGGAGAGTGGTACGACTGTACGTAGGTATGTCACTTCACGAAACCGTGGGAGCAAATAAAATTAAAAAAGCTGTATCTGAGCGTTAAGTACAATTTTCACTTATTACTTTTACACAAACAAGGATAGCAAATTTAACTCACACATACGTCAACTTTTTTACTTTTTTTAAATTGATTTTCAATTGTTATGGACCACGATCGTGGTCTTAGAGACTGGACGTATTAAGGCAGAAAGTCGCTTAAGTAGAGACTGAATAAATTTATAACCGACTTGGTATTACATGGATCTCACAACTTTTTACCGCAGAACAACTGAGTTGCGAGACTTGGTTTTTTTGACAAGTATTGTTTTTGATGGGATCTCATTTCTTTTTGTATTTTGTAGACAGTTCTACTTTTTTCCTTTTTTATTTATAATTTGATTTAAATTTAATTTAAATTATTTATCCGAACAACGTGATAACTGCCGTAAATCATCGTTACGAATAAAGCCAATATTGAAACATTTAACTGAAGACTTGGCTGTATGGGCTTAATTTTCTTTGCGGTCTTTTCTAGATTTTTTAGTTTTTCCTTGATTCATACACCAAACACTACTTATATTCCAAATTTGAAGCTTCTAGGTCTGCTAGAAGTGCCTTAGAATTTTGATGATCGGTGAGTCAGTGAGTGACAAAATTAAGAAATTTGACCCGTTATAATTCTTAAAATGCTGGTTCAAATTGAATGAAATTTGAAATATACCGTGTCTTTACAATGCCTGCATGGTTACTGAAATTTCAGTCTTCTAGTTTTATCCACAACGAAGTTACAGGGGGTCGAAAATGGTCTGAATTGCTTCGAGAAAAGGATGGTACGGCCGTGACGCTTTTTTGCTCGACTTGGTGGGGGCACTGCCGTGCCCCCAGATTTACATAAGCCATTAATTAAACTCTCTAGCACCTTTATTTAGAAGACAAATATTAAAAACAGACTACAAGTAAAATAAGTTACGTACTTCCCTTATTTATTTTTTTAGACAGTACTTATACCAAAATTGAGCTCGATGATTAACTAGTTGCATTAGTAATGATTATTAAACAATCGTAGTAAACATATAATTTTTTTCAGAAAATGCTCCCGTTCGTTGGTAGATATTGTTTCGAAAAACTTACGTGCACTCAATACCCTGGGTCATCTGACTGAACAGTGGGATTGCTTGATTATTTTTATGGTTTCAGCGAAATTAGATAGTACCACAAATAGAAAGTGGGAAGAACACAAAAATAATTTGTCTAATTTGCCTACTTTAGAGGAGTTTTACTCGTTTATGAGAAATCGTGCTGATATTCTGGAAACTACTTCCGTCGTGCGAAGCGACAAAGGAACAACAAATAATAACAAAAATAATAATTTTAAAAATCAAAATAATAACAAACAATTTAATAAATCGAATTCCTTTGTCGCTTCCACTGAAAATGTATGCGATTTCTTATGTTTGATTTGCGACGAACAAGGACATCGTGTTTATAATTGCACAAAATTTAAAAATTTAGATATTCAGGATCGACTGAAGGAGGTGAAGAGATTGAGGTTGTGTTCTAACTGTCTATGTGAAGGGCACAAAACTTTCAACTGCCGTCATAAGGGTGTTTGTAAAATTTGCAAAAAGAAGCATAATACTTTGGTACATTTGCAAAAACAGGGACAAAATCAAACTAACAATACAAGCTTACCTGTAGCTTCTGCTCAAACCGCGGCTGCGGTCCCAGTCTCGCCCCCGGTCAACCCACAAGTGCTTTTGAGCACTGCGATTGTTCAAGTTGTTAATGAAAACAATAATCAAACTTACTTTGCGCGCGCGCTCCTTGATACGGGGAGCCAATCTTCTTTTATTACAGAGCATCTGAAAAAGAGGATTGCATTAACTTCTGTATTTTGTGAGCCATTGCGAATCTCAGGAATTAATAATCTAACCTTTCACATTAATGAACGTTGTGCAATAAAAATAAATTCACGTACTAGTTCTTTCAGTACAAAAATGAAATGTTTAGTTGTGCCACATATAACGGGATTATTGCCTAGTTCGCCTGTCAATATCCAAGAGTTAATTTTACCAGATAATATTGAGCTCGCAGACCCAAATTTTCATCAACCCTCTGAAATAGATATACTTTTAGGGGCTGATGTGTTCTGGAGCATAGTAAGGAGCAAACGTCTATCGCTGGGAGAGGGTAAGCCAATATTACTGACATCTGAACTTGGCTGGTTAGTCAGTGGCCCCATAGGAAATGGTAGCCCCAGTCACGTGACTTGTAACTTTAGCAGACAAATTCAAGATGGTTTACAAAGGTTCTGGGAGGTAGATGAGATACATCCTTCTACAAAACTTTCCTTCACCCCGGAAGAAAAAGTATGTGACAAACATTTTTAGAGACCCATAAACGTCTCTCGAACGGTAGATTTTCAGTCAAGTTTCCACTTAAGGAACAGCCAGAGGACGCTTTAGATGATTCTTTTTATTTAGCGAAAAAACGTTTCATTAATTTAGAAAAGAAATTTCAAAGAAATTTTCAATTAAAGGAAGAATATTCTAAGTTCATATAAGAATATCAACAGTTTGGTCATTTGACTGACATAGAGCGGCCTCAATTCGGTTATTATTTACCGCATCACGCAGTACTTCGTGAAAAGAGTGAGACGACAAAGTTGCGAGTAGTAATTGACGCGTCTGCAAAAACAGCGACAGGGAAATCTTTTAATGATATCCAATACGTAGGCCCGGTCGTTCAAGATGATCTCATCGCTATTTTATTGCGTTTTCGCACCCACAGGTATGTCATAACGAGTGACATACAGAAAATGTATCGACAAATCGAAATCGATGAGTCGCAACGCCATCTACAGCTCATCTTGTGGAGGGACGATCTATCCTAACCTATGAAGGTCAAGCAGCTCAACACCGTCACTTATGGGACGGCTTCTGCGCCTTATTTGAGCACAAGATGCCTTCAACAGCTGGCACTTGAATGTACTGATGCTAGGATTGCAAATATAATCGAGCATGACAATTATATTGATGATTTAAATACAGGGTGTCAGTCTGAAGAAGATGTCAAGGCTATTTTCGATGGTGTGAAACAAGTGTTGTCTTCTGCATGTTTTCCTTTGAATAAAATTCGCACAAACTGTCCGAAGGTGCTACTAGGCGAAACCACTTCTGAAACATTAGACTTGTGCAAACAGTCTACTGTTTTAGGACTTAATTGGTCTCCTACATCGGACATACTTCATTTTTGTGTAAATTTGGACACAAATAGAAAAATTACAAAGCGAACTATTATTTCATTAACATGCCAGATTTTTGACCCCTTGGGTTTATTATGTGCCTGCGTTATAAAGGCGAAAATTATTTTTCAACACATTTGCTCATAAAGTGGGTCTTATGTCATTGTTTTAAGGTTCATAATGGTATGTATTACCCAGCCCGTGAGTAATAAAAATAAAGCACCGGTACGTAATGGTTTTTTTTCTAAATTTCAGCAAAGAGATCAGATCTTATTTTATATTTAAAATTAATAGTAAATATTAAACTATTTGTAAATAAAAATATAATTCCACTAAATTATTTAAATGTAACAGAAGATTATCATTTATTTATGTTAAAATGATGAAAATATACAGTTCAGTATTTTTATTATTTGGCTGTATGGCATACTTGTCAATGTGAATCTCATTTTGCGAGCGAAAAAAGAAAAAAATAATTGCGCCTCTTTTCAGATGTTTTCACTTGGTTTTCACAAACGGCATTTTTTTATCATCAGATTGTGATATTGTTAGAAATACAACACAAAAAATGTCTTCTTCAAGTGCAGAACAGGAAACCTACGTGGGTACACCGCCAGAAATACTTTCCGAGGCGCAACATGCAAGTGATAGTTTGTTGCCGACAATATCATAGGAAAGTTTATATTTATTTCTATACTCGCAAATGTGTTGAAAAACGTCGTATGACACGCGTGCGCATTGGATATTACATTCTCGGCTCCGTTGAGCACTATCCAATTTAGCACACTTGTAACATAATGTACTATTACAGCTGCTCTGGAACGAGATGCTTGGCTGGGATGATCCAGTTCCTCATAACATTGTTCAACGTTGGACAGGTGTTTCAAATAATTTAAATCTGTTATCTAAAATAACTCTGCCACGAAGTGTCATTTGTGATCATCCAGTATCGGTCACTCTGCATTGTTTTGTGGACGCTTCTCAGGAAGCATACGGTGCCTGCGTCTATTTGCGTTCGGTCGATAAAGACAGCAGTGTATTGGTCAGGCTATTATGTGCCAAAGCCAGGGTTGCACCCCTGAAAGCAATGACCATACCTCGATTGGAATTGTGTGGCGCTTTACTTGGAGCTCAGTTGTCTACCAAAGTTCTACAGTCTATTAGGTTTCCTATAAAACAAAAATTTATTTGGACTGACTCGACAGTTGTGCTCGGATGGATTAAATCGCCGCCAAAACTTTTGAAAACTTTCGTGGCAAATAGAGTGATTGAGGTAAACGAACTTACCCAAGGTTTTTCATGGAGACACGTATCGACCGATGTCAATCCTGCAGATCTTGCTTCCAGGGGCGTAGATCCTCAGCGTCTGCAGGACGAAGCTTTGTGGTGGGAAGGACCTTCCTTTTTACGGAAGGATCAGTCTGAATGGCCGCAAGAACATCTCAAGATGTCTATCGATTTGCCGGAACTAAAAGCTCATGTTCAGGTTGAAACGGCCAAGGATTCAATCAAGAATTCTTTGATTAATTTCTCGAATTATTCTGATTTCAAACGCTTGGATCGTATGTTCGCGTATGTTTTACGTTTTGTAACAAATTGTAAGAAATATAACATTAAAGTTACTGGAAGTCTACAGACCCACGAGTTACAAAAATCAAAATTAATTTTAATTAAACTTTGTCAACGACGTTTTCTTTTCACGACGAGCTTTGCATACTGTCCAAGGGAAATCAATTAAATAAAAAATCAAAACTAATATCTTTGAACCCTCTAATTGATGCTGATGGCTTATTAAGGGTTGGTGGCCGTATGCAAAACTCACCGTTTGATTTTAATAAAAGACATCCTATTTTATTGAGCGCCAAGCATGATTTTACTAAAACATTAATGCGTTATGAGCATAATCGCCTATTTCACGCAGGTCCACAGCTGCTTCTCTCTTCCTTTCAGGAGGAATTCTGGCCTATCGGTGGGCGAGACTTGGCTCGCGCTGTTGTCAAAAAGTGCGTTATCTGCACTCGTTATCGTGGGAAGATTATTCAGCCACAAATGAGTAACCTACCTGCAGTCAAAACACAACCTACCTTTCCCTTCTATTCCACTGGGACAGATTTCGCTGGACCCTTTCAAATTTCAAGCAAAAAGGGTAGAGGGACCCGTATTTCGAAGTGTTATCTTTGCTTGTTTGTCTGTCTCAGCACTCAAGCAGTACATTTGGAGGTTGTGAGCGACCTAACAACAGATTCGTTTATTTTGTGTTTGCGTAGATTTGTGTCGCGAAGAGGTAGGCCTAATCTGATTATGTGCGATAACGGCACCAATTTCGTAGGAGCTAATAATGAACTTAGCAAGGTATTGCGCTCCAGTCGTGACTCCGTTCTTGATTTTGCGAGTTCCGAAAATATTAAATTCAAATTTAATCCAGCATATTCTCCACATTTTGGGGATATTTGGGAGGCTGGCGTCAAAGCAGCAAAATATCATTTAAAAAGGATAGCCGGTAACGCTTCTCTTACTTTCGAAGAGTTATCTACTTTGTTCGCACAAATAGAGGCGATCCTTAACTCACGTCCTTTGTCTCCTTTATCCTCTGATCCTCTCGATCTGAACCCCCTGACCCCCGGGCACTTTCTGATCAGACGTCCTCTGATGTCGGTCCCTTCTTTTTCGGCGGAGGACAGCAAGCCGAAGTACCACATGATAGAAAGGTTGCGAAGGGAGTTCTGGGAAAGGTGGCGCAAGGAATTTATAGCGGAACTACAGCAGCGTTTAAAATGGAAATGTACTAATCCAGAACCGAGCCCCGGTGATATGGTCATCATCAAAGAGGACAACTTACCTCCACAGCGTTGGCGTCTAGGACGTATCACTCGACTGCACCCTGGATCAGACAATATCAGTAGAGACGTTGACATCTACACTTCTAAAGGGACTATTCGTCGAGGGATCCACAACATCGTTCGGCTACCCATAGAAGACGAGTCAAGTGTTGAAAGTTAGCTCTTTCAAGGCCGGGAAGATGTACACGCATGAGAGAGGTGGAGGCGGGGCGCGGAGGGAGCGTGCGGCCAGCGACGGCCACCCCTCCACATTCAACATTCAATTACAGCAAAGCACACATACAATCAATCTTTGTTCTTTATAAAATATATAAAATTTGATCAATAGCGACTCTGTGGTTTACCTAATACTCGCCCTTTCATGATGGATGGGATTTTCTTTTTCTTGTTAGTTTTTGGGTAATTCCAAGATTGGTTATCCAGCACGATTACATATATTATGCAACACACAGTAAGCAACGGCTATTTTAGACACCATAGGTATTTGGGTCATAGTGCAGATCTCTGTGGACTAGAAGGCATCTGCACTGCCCTTCAAAATTCCAATTGTCCTTTCGACACTTTATTGTTGTGCCGTGCAGTGAATTGTAGTAATCCTCTGGTGAACTAGGCTCGAGATTAACATTGTTAAATATTTTCCAAACCTAACAAACATGCTCTCTCCTCTGCTGTTAAATTGTTCTAGGTGATGTTTTATGGCTGTGTTATTAAAAACAAAACTGTCGTATGTGGTCTCACTGAATGTAGCATCTCCATGTATAATAAGGTCACAATAATTGATCTGAAATATAATAAGTTTTAAATTTAACACATTAATCAAATAAAAATATTAAAATAACCTCTATTTATAGGCCACAACTTATAAGTAATTTACCAAGTTTTAGGTTCACAATATAAATAAAAAGGTGTGTACTTACATATTTATAATTTAATCCGATATTAGCACTTCAAATTCCACTAAAATAAATTAAAAAGCTTGCCAACAGCCACGAAATAGAAGCTTTTGAGTTTGACATTAAAAATCGTAGGCGTACGCCGAGTCTGTGGCTGAAGTGGAGGCTGTTTTGCTTAGAGAATACCGATTTCCTATAAGAAATGTCAAATAAGTGATTCCATATCACGCCGTCTGCAGCCGTGCGGCGCTAGTGTCGGCAGCGTTGAAAATGTTATGAAGTAGAATACGAAACGTGTATTCACCGCTGTAACAGCCGCTGCGATCAAGGCTTTAACGATGTTTGCGCTTAGAGAATCGCACTGCAGTACACTTTTACAACATGTACTTCACGCTCAGACAAATACTCTATCAGGCTGTTCTTGCAACAGTTACGAGAATCCTGGGTCTTATGGTTTAAATCAAATCTGGTTATCATTTGACCTGGGGGGATTACTTCACGACCTGCAAGGGGAGAATATCCTTCTTGTATAGGTTACACTAGCTTGACATCCTTACTATTTTAAAATACTAATATATTTTAATTTTTCTTCCTTTTGGTGCACTTTCGGGTATAGTGGCCTTTTAGGTATCCTAGTCCAATTTGGAATTTTTGTAGTTTCAGTGTTTTAAGTAATGACCTAATGAAAGACTGGGCAGCAGTACTTTTTTGAGAAGTCCGTTAGACGAATTCCCTGGTTCCAAGAGCCCCTAACCAGTTCCAGCCACAATATTATAGTGGATATACCTGCGGCCCCAAGAAGACCTATAGCTAAGTCCATTAGTACCATTCCTTAAATTTATTTATTTTTAACAAAAAGCCAATTGTGTCAGCAATAGATTTATCTGTCAAACAGGTAGGATTTTTATTCGTTAACGAATTTAATATTATCTTCCTATTTGCTTCAGATAACAATTTATTATAGTTAGGCCACATGTTTCAATTTTTTTATTTTTTTTAAATTAACCAGCACTTCTTTCCTAAACAAAATTTCCATACGTTATTTGCGGTTTAAATAGTTAGGCCTACCCATCTGTTAAGTTATAGTTTTCTTTTTATTTCTATTTTTTAATTCCGGTCTCATTGTTGAATCTTGTGTCCGTTTATATTTAATTAAATCCCATTTTTCTATAAATTTTGTCTACTTTATTTATTTTGTGTTTCGGCGATACCACTACCGTAAATTTATCGCTGAAGTAGGTAAGATTCCAAAGCCCTAACTTGATCACTAATGCCCTAAAAAAATCAATGCGTGGGGCGCTTCCCGATGGGACAAAGAGACCGCCATTTTCCTCCCAACTGACACCAGCACCAGCAGAGGGGCGTAGGCCGCCTCCGCGGTTATTGATCCCCTAGGAGCAACCTCCGCGGAACGACCTCGCCCTTACTCGCGACATCACCCTTTCCCTGGCAGTATTACTCTCCCTTTCACAGGGAAACTACCAGGGAAAGCCGATAGGCCTACCCAATCGTCATTCCGCCTGCCCTCTCCGTCATTCGCCTTCCCACTTAGCTTAAAACAACAATGGAGGGTAGCCAATCAACTCGAACGAGTTGACTACCCTCCCACAGAAAAAGATTTTATGGGCGGGTGGTCGAGGGACTTGAATTCCTTGACTACCCTCCCATCCAGATTTGAATGCCCTGAGGCGGGCCAGGCCTCACTCGCTCGCCTGACCCCATGACGGCCAAAAAGACCATTCTCTATTGTGGCTCACGCGGGAGGGTGCGAGTGCGCCCCGTTGAGATTGGCCCTGTGGCCAAGACCAGCGGTTCGGCTCCTCCTCTCCCAGCGCTCTCTACTTCCCATGGCAGTGTCATTCTCCCGATCGGGAGCTGCCAGGGGAAGCCGAGATGATAGGATCATCTCGGCACGGGTGGGGCGTGGATCCACCGTGCACTCCGCTACAGTAGGGTTGGTGTTGCAATTTATTTCCCCAAAAATCTAGGTTCGTTGTCTTTTTCCCAAACAATCTAGGTTTTTGAAATTTTTCCCCAAATAATCAAGGTTACCCCATTACCCTTTTCCCCTGTCGTTGCCGTCGTTGTTGTGGTCGTAGTCGCCGTCATGGTCGCACACCCAACGCCGCGGTCGCCGGCAGGTGATGCCAGAGACCGGTCCATTGTTGTGGACCGCGGTAGATTCCACCGCCATGGGGTTCGCGCCGAAGCGGTTTCCCCATGCGCCACTCGGCGCACGAGAAGAAAGTTCTGCTGCTGCGCAGCCAGCAGTCGCTCAGAGTCTGCTCCCGAGGCAATAAGCCTTCAGACTTTTAGCGACTTGCCGCGCCCAGAGTGCAGTGGTGCATCGTCCCTAGGACGCAGTGCACACGACCCTTCCCGATCCCTTCCGACTCTTTCTGGGTGCAGTGGTGCACCGCCCTTCGGGCGCTGTTGCACACGGCCCTTCCGTCTTCCTTCCTGGGTGCAGTGGTGCACCGCCCTTCGGGCGCTGTTGCATACGGCCCTTCCGGCTTCCTTTCCTGAGTGTAGTGGTGCACCGCCCTTTGGGCGCTGTTGCACACGGCCCTTCCGGCTTCCCGTCCGGTTCCCGTTAACCTTCCCGCGTCCCGGCAACCGCGCCGCCGCCGCGACCGCGATTTTAAGCCAAGGGCATGTAGTATTACACCTAGGATTTAGTGTCCTAAGTGGATACCACGAGTTAAGAGTAAGGAATAGTGTAAGGGTAGTGTCGGATTACACCTAGGCTTTAGGAGTTTAGGTCACTAAATCCTAGGTGCAAGTTTAGGGTATCTAGGCGTTGCGTCCAGAATTCTAGGTCCTTAGGGTTAGAATCCTAGGCAAACGCAACGACCTAGGTGGGAGAGGAAGGTGAAAAGAAAAGATGATCTAGGGTAAAACACTGAGGAATTTATTGGGACCAAAGAGTTAACCTATCCACACTATGGCTCGCAGTATTAGATATAAGTAAATTATTTAAAAGGTGTGACAACGTTACTCATTAAGCCATGGGTCCAGGACGGGTGATCTCCACTGGTTAAATTCCAAATAAAATCTTGACGGGACCCCAAATCCGATCAACTGTTTGCCAGTAGCGAGGCGTGGTAGATGGAAAATATCTAGGCTGAAAGGGATCTCCGTCACAATGTAAATAAGTCCACTGCGTAGCGGTGCGGTATATATTAAATAGGTTAGGGTAGGTAGACTTTAGTTAGAAGATTTAGAATATAGCTAGGTAGTAAGGAGATTTACACTGATTTTACGGTAAAAATTCAAGGCGGTATAGTAAACTTTCCAGTCCTTGGCCAAGCACTGACCCAGGGAGGTCTTTAAAATAGAAGGTCCTGGTGTTAGTCTCTACTCAGAGCACCAGGACGGAAAAAAAAGGTCGTTTTCCTCGGCTCCAAGTTTTTCTCACCACTCCCAAAATCTGAAGTCCCAAAGTCCAAAAAACAAAGTAGAGACTGACAAAAGTAAGTGGCCAGTCTAAGCATCATTCTATGTCAATGGTTAAAATGGTTAAGGTAAGACCAACGACATAGAATGATGTCATAGCGTAGAATGATGGCATAAACCAAAGACATAGAATTCGAGGACAGAACGATGACAAGACAGCTGTGACAACATTATCCAAACATGCTATGGTAAACAAAAAGTGAAACGAAAATATAAAATTCAATAGTTAGGGCTTCAAACGAAGCCCTACATTACCCCAACAACCCCGGAAAATTTTTCGACTTCAGAGAAAAAATTTTTGTTAAATTTTTGGGAAGCAAAATTCCCACTCACATAACACTATCATATATTCATCAGCAAACATACTTCACACTAACATAACCACTCACATAACACTATCATATATTCATTCGCAAACATACTTCACACTAACATTAGTTGGGGTACGGTTCACATTCAATGACGCGTACTCCGGAGATAGTGCTTCAAAAGATGATATACATGACCAATAGGCTTATTTATAGAGTTGTCAGCCGCTCTTGCCTATAAAGAGGCGGGACTGTAGGCTTATTTAAAGAGTAGTCAGCCGCTCTACGCAAAAACCCAATAGAAAATATTAAGTTAGTTTCTGTAGCTACAAAACTTCTCTAACGAAAGGAGGTTTAGTATGCAACCAATCGAGAGTAGGGAAGAAGGTAGAGAAAGAATACTAAACTTCAAAAAAAGAAACACCCAAACCAACGATAAGCAGTCCAATCGGGCTTAACGTGGTAGGTTAAAGAGAAGAAGTAGAAGTAGCATCTCATCCATCAGTGGGCGTAGGAGCCTGCTGAGGAGAAATAAGAAACAGTAGTACCCAACCCAACCATAGGCAGTAGGGGCCTAATGTGGAGGGTTAAGATATGACAGTGGCTTATTTAAGGAGTTGTCAACCGCTCCAAGAGATAAAAAGAATATGACAAGGGCTTATTTAAGGAGTTGTCAACCGCTCCAAGAGATAACAAAAAGAAATAATAACAAAAAAGTGCCAAACGAAGCTAAATATTGAAGTCGAAGAAAGAAAAAGAGGAAAAGTAAAGTGTAAAGAAGAGAAAGTATTTACATAAGAAGTAAGTATTTACAAAAGTAGCATTTCATACTTTGATGTCCTTAATGTGCCATTTAGATAGGGAACCATTAGGATCTTCAAGTACATAAACAAGAGGCGAAAGCTTACGTGCGACTTTGCACATAATGTATCTAGGCGCAAATTTCGCACTGAAGTAGGTACCAGCGTTACTTTGAACATAATTCTTGCGCCAAACGGTATCGCCAACAGAATATTCTTTGAAGGAATGACGTAAGTCATAGCGTAGTGAGTTCTTCTGGTGAGAAATATGAAGAGCTGTTTCCACCTTGTCAAATAGTGCGGACAAGAGTCCAAGATTATGGGCGTAGAGGTCACGTGGCAAGAAAGTTAATTCATCAATGTTAAAGTCATGAGTATAAAGTGACCCACAAGTGATGATCTCGCGACCAAAAGTTAGGAAGGCAGGAGAAAAACCCGTAACGACATTTACGGCATTATTCATTGCAGCTTGGATTTTAGGCAAGTGCAAATCCCAGGATCTATGATCTTCATTGACTAGGGAAGCTAGTGCCGTGACAATCGTACGATTATATCTTTCAGTAGGATTGACCTGTGGACAGTAGTAAGGAGTAAGACCTTGATAGGGGATCTTATATTTATTAAGTAAGTTACGGAATTCATTAGACTGAAATTGTACACCATTATCAGTAAGAATGTATTGAGGAACACCATGAACCAAAAATACTAGATTCTCTAGTCTTTCAATCACATTAGATGCGGTAGCGCGTTTAAGTGCAAAGATAAGAGTGTATTTTGTAAATAAGCAATTGACAACCAAAATATACTGATTGCGTGCTCTAGTCATAGGGAATGGTCCCATCAAGTCTAGAAAAATAGTCTGGAAGGGCCTTGAACAGACTTTAGGTTTTCCCATAGGACCGTAAGGTGAGTGATTTGAGTATTTAAAAGCTAAACACACATTACATAAAGATATGAGCTTGGCTATTTGCTTAAACATGCCAGGCCAATAGTAGGTTAAACACAGTTTTTTGTAGGTTTTAAAGATACCAAGATGTGGATTAGAAGGAGGACCATGAGCTTCCTTGATGATAGATTGCCTTAAAGAGGGAGGAGGGACTTCCTTCCAAATAAAGTCATTATTTAGAGAGTAAGGAGAGTGAATGCAACGGTAAAGTTTACCGTCCCTGAGGGTATAGTTAGGAAAACAATCAGGATTGTTCTGACAGCCTAAAAGTAACCTGTTGTAACGTTCTACTTCAGAAGAAATTGAAATAGGGTTGCCCGTTACCGGACAAGCCTGAAATTCTAGAGTCGAAGTAGAGTTCAAGTCTGGAGGTTTAGAGCGAGAAAGAAGGTCAGGAACTAAATTATCCTTACCTTTCTTGTGTTTAAGAATAAAATTGAAGCAAGATAAACGAATAGTCCAACGGGCTAATTTGCCAGAAGGATTAGAAAGGTTGGTAAACCATTTTAGGGCAGCGTGGTCAGAGTAGACTGTAAACTGTTTACCAGAGTCTAAGTAACAACGCCAGTGTTCAAGAGCCGTGATAACTGCTAATGTCTCACGTTCCGTTGTAGAATAGTTCCTTTCGTGTTTATTCAAAGACTTGCTCATATAAGCAATAACAACTTCTTCACCGTTTCGGATTTGAGTAAGCATAGCACCAATACCGAAGTTAGAAGCGTCGCAATGAACAGCAACAGGAAGGTCAAAATCAGGGCAGGCTAGAACTGGGGTAGTTACAAAACATTCTTTAAGTTTAAGGAAGGCAGCGTTTGCTTCAGCATCCCAGACGAACTTAGGAGCGTTCTTATCTGAAGAAGTAAGTTTATTAACAGGGGCAGAGATAGTACTAAAGTTAGGAATGAAGCGTCGAAACCAGCTACAAGTTCCTAGAAATTTCCTAACTTCCTTACGAGAAGTTGGAACAGGATAGTCTAGAATAGCTTTAATTTTAGAGGGGTCAGCTCGTAAACCATTAGCATCAACGATGTAACCGAGATATTTAAGCTCGCTTCTAAAGAATTTGCTCTTTTCAAAGTTGATGGTTAGTTTAGCCATCGAAAGTTTCTCAACTACTCTCAGTAGAAGGGAGATATGTTCCTCAAAGGTCTCGCTTATGACGACAATGTCATCTAAATAACAGAATACTTTGTTTTCGAACTCCGGAGTGAACAATCTGTCCATCAAGCGTTGCTGAGTAGCCGGAGCGTTTGTAAGTCCGAAGGGCATGACAACGAATCTATACATTCCTCTACTGGGTACATAGAAAGCAGATTTATCTCTATCAGCTGGATCCAAAGGGATTTCCCAGAAGGCTTTAGCAATGTCAATGCTAGAAAGGTATTTAGCATTCTTAAGGTTGTCCAAAATTTCATTTATGAAAGGAAGGCTGTAGGCATCACGACGGGTAATAGCATTGAGTTTTCTGCTATCGACACAGAAACGCCATTCACCGTTAGACTTAGGCGTGATAAGGACAGGAGAAAGCCAAGGGCTTTCGCATTTTTCAATGACTTTCCAGGCTAACATCTTGTCAACCACATCGATCAAGGCTTTTTGTTTCTCAGGAGAGAGTCTATAGCATTTCTGCTTGATCGGAAGAGAATCTCCGGTATCAATCCGGTGAGTAATAAGATCAGTGCGACCAAGTTCACCCTTGCTTTCAAAGGAGATATCCTTAAAGCGTTGGATAATCCTGTCTGCAATAACTTTTTGAGAATCACTAAGATTAACATATGGTAAGACCTTATCAGTCTGACCCGTAGTAATAGAACATGAGTTAAATTTGTTAGTTAAAGATAATAAAGATTTTGGCATCAGATTAAATTTTTTCCAAAAGTCAATGCCTAAGATAAAGGATGGAAACATTTCAGGGAACACGTAAGCTCTAATTATATGGCAGTGATCATTAAAAGTTATAGGAAGATCAAAGTAACCAAGAGATTTTACTTCATGACGATTTGCCGTAGCGACAGTAATAGGGTTTGACTTGAACAACTCAAAACCTAGTTTTAAAATTTCAAAATGAGAATTATTGCCTAAGATAGTGATAGAGCTGCCGCTGTCGAGAAGCGCAGAAAATAAGTTATTATTGATAGAAACCTTTAAGAAAGGACGGTTGTGATCACTTTCGTTCTTGTAGAAAACTGAAGAGATCCTATAGCAACCTAAGAAGGTTTTAATCGTCAATAACCATTCATCCCAGTCAGCTTTATCAAAACTAGGTTTAGGATTCAAGTTAGAATCTAGTTTTTTGAATTAGAATTATAGGTAGGGTTACATTTAGGGCAATTAGGGAAAATTACACCTTTTAGACCGCATTTGAAACAAATGGGTATCCTAGGTTGTTTGTAAGCTTTTAGAGAGTGATCGTTAGTTCGACAACGAGGACAATGTAGATAAAATGCAGAAGGTACGTAAGTAGCGTTAGTTGATGGTGTAGAATCCAAGATAGGAGTAGGTGAAAGGACCTCAGAAGGTTGAATATTGGTAGACGAGCTAGGAGATTGTGAAGAAGTAGCATTTACCGCTTTCCTATGTTGGAAATTAGGTTTAAAAGATGAGAAATTAGTTTTAAAAGAAGAAGGATTAGTGTTAAAAGACGTAGAGGGTTTAGAAGAAACTGGAGGTGTATAGTTAAACTCTGAGACCAGAGGATTATAATCAGACGTTGGTTCTTTAAAATTCCGATCCTTATCAATAAATTCCTCGTATTTCCGGCAAGTAGAGATAAGAGAATCGATAGAATTTACGTTAACCAAGGCTAGATAGATAGAATAGCAGGGACGTATGTTACGTTTAAGAATGTCTAGTTGATCTGTCTCAGACAATTTCTTAGTCAGTCTTGAAAACATTCCATTCATCAACGAAATGTAAATAATAATATTCTCATTAGAGCCTTGAGTGCGATTTCGAATTGCAGTTAGAATTTTATAGTCGCAATCGTATTCGCTAAAGTCCTGAACTAAAGAGGTTGAAAAGTCGGACCAAGTCAAAGCTGGATTCCGAGTAAGCTTAAAACGGAGCCAATGAATAGCGTTATTAGAAAGAAATTCCGAAGCATGTTTAATTAATGACTCCTTAGGAATACCCCGAGAAGTTGTAAATTCCTCCAATTTTAACAAAAAAGACTTAGGACAAGAATCACCAGAATAGGAAAATTTCCTCAATTCGCCTAAAGATTTAGTGTAAGAATGCAAATTAGAAAGGGGAGTATCCTTAGAAGGCTGGTTCCTAGGTGAGGGAACGCAGTCATCTGTTGGGAGTTCCTGAAGAGAGGGGTGAAATTCCTCCTCTTTAGCTGTAAGATCTTTAAATTGTTTTTCCAAATTTTTGAAGCGTTGACGGAGAGAGTATAATTTATCAAGAGCAGAAGGGTCATCATCACAAGTATCAACGTCTATACGTTGGAGTCTGAAGAAGATGTGATTCAAGTATGCCTCGATCTTGGGGAAGTTCTGTTCCTTGCCCAGATCGAATTTAAGTTCTGCATACTTTAGAGAGTGATCTATTTGATCAAGGTCAGTTGAAAGGGGAATAGGAGATGTTTCAATCTGTTCAGGGGAGATATTGGACAATATTTTTAACTGAGAATGGAGATTAGAGACCGTCGATGCAGGTTCCTCATTACGGATCTTAACCTCATATTCGGCTTCTGCTTTATTCAGTAAATTAAAAACAATACGACGAGCCATATTGCAGATTTACAAAGAAAGTTGGAATAAAATAAAATAGGTTTAAGTTAAAGTATAGTAGAATAAGTCAGAAAAATAGAAAAACAGTCATTAGAATTAAAGAACAGTCGTTAAAATTGAAGAACAGTCAGTAAAATTAAAGAATAGTCAATAAAATTAAGATAGCATAAGTTAAAGTTAGGAGAAAAAAAAAATTAACATTTGGTAAAAATAATAGTACAGATTAAATTTGTTATTATTTAACAAGTTGTGTTTTTTTACATCACATATAAATTATTTTAAGGTAAATTGTTAAAGACGATTAACAATTTAAAGATTTTCTTAATTTAAAAGGTTGGTATTTTTTAAAATATCAAGTTAGTCTATTTAAATGAAGGTGTTCTTTTTTAAAATTAAATAGTTGAAAGTTATTAACAATTTAAAAATTTGTTCGACATGAAAATTAAAACTAAGCACTAAAATCTAAGTTTATAAATCTAAAATATTAAACTAAGTACTTATTACAATATTAAACTAAGAATTACAAGCCTAGAGCCAATAGTGTAATTAGGGTAACTCACAGTACGAGAATGTCCCTTTAACCAAAATGTTAGTTTTTTGCACCATGTCCTTTATACCAAAAAGACACCTTTTTTCACAATGTCCTTTAACAAAATGAAAAAAGTTGTGTAAGGTGAAATATGTGTAGGTAGAGAATAAGAGTCGATAAGTAATAAATAGAATAAGTAGAATAATGTGTAGTAGACTAATAAGTAAAAGAATAAGTGTTATAGTGCTAGTAGTAAGTAAGTACTAAGTATGTAATTAAGTAGTAAGTAAGTACTTAGTAAGTAGTAAGTAAGTAAGTAGTAGGTATAGTAGGTAGTTAATAGAAGGTAGTAAATAGTAAGTAGTAACAAGTAGGTAGTATATATCGTAGGTAGTAAATCCAAACAAATTATCGAAATGTGCCTAAAATAGTGTCTTAATTTAAATACACTTGAGTAAGTGGTGTTTTAGAATTTAGAGGGGGGGGGTAGGTTCGTAAAGAAGGGCGCCAAACTGTAGTATTACACCTAGGATTTAGTGTCCTAAGTGGATACCACGAGTTAAGAGTAAGGAATAGTGTAAGGGTAGTGTCGGATTACACCTAGGCTTTAGGAGTTTAGGTCACTAAATCCTAGGTGCAAGTTTAGGGTATCTAGGCGTTGCGTCCAGAATTCTAGGTCCTTAGGGTTAGAATCCTAGGCAAACACAACGACCTAGGTGGGAGAGGAAGGTGAAAAGAAAAGATGATCTAGGGTAAAACACTGAGGAATTTATTGGGACCAAAGAGTTAACCTATCCACACTATGGCTCGCAGTATTAGATATAAGTAAATTATTTAAAAGGTGTGACAACGTTACTCATTAAGCCATGGGTCCAGGACGGGTGATCTCCACTGGTTAAATTCCAAATAAAATCTTGACGGGACCCCAAATCCGATCAACTGTTTGCCAGTAGCGAGGCGTGGTAGATGGAAAATATCTAGGCTGAAAGGGATCTCCGTCACAATGTAAATAAGTCCACTGCGTAGCGGTGCGGTATATATTAAATAGGTTAGGGTAGGTAGACTTTAGTTAGAAGATTTAGAATATAGCTAGGTAGTAAGGAGATTTACACTGATTTTACGGTAAAAATTCAAGGCGGTATAGTAAACTTTCCAGTCCTTGGCCAAGCACTGACCCAGGGAGGTCTTTAAAATAGAAGGTCCTGGTGTTAGTCTCTACTCAGAGCACCAGGACGGAAAAAAAAGGTCGTTTTCCTCGGCTCCAAGTTTTTCTCACCACTCCCAAAATCTGAAGTCCCAAAGTCCAAAAAACAAAGTAGAGACTGACAAAAGTAAGTGGCCAGTCTAAGCATCATTCTATGTCAATGGTTAAAATGGTTAAGGTAAGACCAACGACATAGAATGATGTCATAGCGTAGAATGATGGCATAAACCAAAGACATAGAATTCGAGGACAGAACGATGACAAGACAGCTGTGACAACATTATCCAAACATGCTATGGTAAACAAAAAGTGAAACGAAAATATAAAATTCAATAGTTAGGGCTTCAAACGAAGCCCTACAGGCACTCGTCGCGTCCCCTCCCGCGTACGCGCCCTCAGCGCCCCACCGTAATCATAACTATATTAGCTATAAGATTGGGTTCACTATTGTAAAGAACCAATAAACCAACCTTTACTGTTTGTAGGAGTTGTTTTACTCAACCGTACCCTCTGCGAGCGGCCTCAGCCGACCGCAGTCACCTTCCCCTACTCGTAACCATAGTTTCCCTCAGAAAACTACGTTACAATAACATAAATTATTAAAATATATTTTAAAAATATGGTTCTATGTAAAATTTATATGTAAAAAATAAATATGTTATATGTAAAAATATAAATGCAATTAGTATTTGACTTTACAAATATGACCAAGTGATATTGCTGAACAATCAAAATACTATCTAGTTATTTGACAATAATGATTGAATATATATTTGATCACAGTGTTAATATGTAAGAATCTCTAAATAATTATATTACTATTTATAAATTACCTAATTACAGTCAACGAGATCATAATAGGTTTACAGTAGGTACGCGTGAGAATGACTAATGACAGTCCGTCGTTCGCAGGTATAGACATGAGTGCGCTGTCTGTACAGTCTAAACTTACCGCATTCTGGCAAGAAATGTCGAGCGTATGGTTCGTACAATTTGAAGCTATAGTGGAACCGCTCAAGACTTTCGACGATCAAAAATATAGATATATGTCTTACAGAAACTTAAAACTGACGAACTACGACATGTTAGCGATATTCTTAAAAATCCACCCGAAAAAAGTAAATATACAGCATTGAAGGAACGGTTAAGTAATATCTGTGTACGAAAAGTCATCCGTCCAGAACTTTCAACAGCTCATTAGTGGGTTAGAATTAAGCGATCAAAAACCATCACAGTAATTACGACAGATACACGAACTAGGTTCCGATTTAATTACCGAAGAGGGTATAAAAATAGTATGGATGAAACAGCTACCCACGCAGGCTCGCGCGGTGCTGTCTGTCAATCGAGAATCATCACTTAACGAACTCGCGGAAATGGCAGATAAGATGCTTGAATACACAAGTACTTCGACATTAGCTTCAATCGAGCAAAAACAGGTTACGCAAGACTCTTTAGCAAAACAAATAGCTGAACTCACTCGCAAGGTAGAGGAAATGCAAACAAGCAACCAGCGCTATCGCTCTCGCTCCAACTCACGACGGTGTGACAACAACCGGTCTCGCTCCCGCATGCGCTCTCGACAGAGAGCGACCCGGGATGCGACCCACGGCGCGATGACCACGACAAAATGTTAGTATCACGAGTCCTATGGTGAAAAAGCGAAAAAATGTAGGTCTCCGTGTAGCGTTAGCAACAAAACGATAGATGCGACACCGACAATGGTAGCGGGAGTCGATGTAAGCAACAATAGCCGCTTATGTATAGTAGACAAACAGTCAGGCAAAAGGTTTCTTATCGACACCGGTGCGGAAATATCGGTCTTGGCCGGACAGCGAAAAGTAAAAAAATGGTCAGAAACCGTGTACAAGCTATATGCCCCAAACGGAACACCTATAAGTACGTACGGCGAAAAATCAATATGTCTAAACCTAGGATTACGTAGAAACTTTCGCTGGACATTCATCGTAGCCAACGTAAAACGACGTACCAAAAATATACTTGGTACATGCAAAAATAATGATAAATACTAGGTATTAAGGATGTTGATCGTCTCAATGAATTTCTATTCATTGAGACGATCAACATTGAGACAATCAACCGGTTATTTTTTAATCATTTTCACTTTACACGCCCGTCATCAACAAGCGCCGCGCGCAAATTAACTGCCCCGAAGGGTACGGGTTTGTTAACTCCCGACTTGAAGGTACGTAGAATCTTTGGTTCCCAGAGCGCTTAGCAAGAAAAAAATAGTAAAATTAAAGTACTCTGTGGTATTTTTTACCCAGTAACGAGTACTGCCGGATTAAAATTATCAAATGGTTCTACATTGAGAACATCTGCAACTTAAGTTTTTTGCCACCTGATGTCTGAATTAATTCTGAAAATTCTTTTAACTTACTGACTTTGTCTATAAAAATACAGTCTAGAAATGTTCAAAATTTTCTTCAAATATATCGCACATTTAGAAGCCTTTTGAAATTTTATCCCAAGTTAAGTTTAATAAGGTTAAGCAAATATTGTTTTTCCTTTATATGTTTACCATGTAGTAGGTAATTTTTCCACTGTATAGCCACATTAGTTTTGTATAAGCAATTGTCATTTATGTTACTTGGACAGTTCTCTTCCATTTATTCCTGTGTAGATGAAGTAACACAGCTTTTCACTTAAAACCACCTCAACCTGTGATTGGGAGATCTATTTTACCAACAACACGTTATTGTGATTCTAATAAACAGGTAAAGAAATCGATTATACAAGAAAATCAGTAATTATATTCATTGCAAATAAACAGCAAAATATCCAGCATCTTGAGTGAGTATATTATTTAACCACAGCCAGAATTATTAACAAACCAGTAAAATCATAATCCAAAAAAGTTAGATGCTCACCAAATTTCATACTTCATTTATTGCAGGTCGTAAGTAAAGCTTTGCTTGGTTCCTTCTTTTTTTAACAGCCCCAGGTTGAGTTTTAAAAGATCATTTAAAAAATAAAATAAATTGTTAACATATTTACCTATATTATGTATACCAGGTTTTGCAAAGGCGCGACCTGCTAAAGTAATGTAGCAGTTTGAAACCTAGTAAGATCGATGTTTAGGTGATCAAAAAGTAAACAGGGCCAGTTTTTAGGGTTCCGTAGTAATCTACGAACCCTTATAGTTTCGCCATGTCCGTCTGTCCGTCTGTCCGTCTGTCCGCGGGTTTTCTAAGAAACCCTTAGTACTATAGAGCTGAAATTTGGCATGGTTATACATATTAATCACGCCGACAGAACTGTAGAGTAAAACCTTAGAAAAAAAAAATTTTTCGGGTGTCTCCCATAGACGTGAAAGGGCGATGAATTTTTTTTTTCTCGCCAACATCATCGAGTGGGGTATCATAGAATAGCTTTTTAAAAGATAGAAGGGGTTTACTAAGAACGTTTTTCGATTTAGCACTCTGTTTGCGAATCATAAATTTTTAAAGTGAAAATTTTTGTCAAACACAAGTGTCCCCCCCCTCTACCAGCTAAACGATTGTTTCTAAAAATGTGAAAAAATTCACAGAGGTAGCATATACATCAAATGTAAAAGGAAAACTATAAAATATAAGTTGGCCCTTCAAGTTTGCGAGAAATGGTAGACCAAGTGCCAAACATTGTTGGGATTAATAAGAATATATTTACTAATATTAGATCTTTGGTACTACAGAGCTGCAATTTGGCATGTTCATACATATTAGTTGCGCCGACAAATAGAAAAAATAAAATTTTGTAAAAAAAATTTTTTCGGGTGTTTCCCATACATGTGAAAGGGCGATGGTTTTTTTTCTCGCCGATATCATCGAGTGGGATGTCATAGGATAGTTTTTTAAAAGATAGAAGGGGTTTACTACGAAAGTTTTTCGATTCAGTAGTCCGTTTGCGAAAAATTAATTTTTAAAATGAAAAAAAAATGTTAAATATTTCACGAGCATTTAGCATTTACGACGAAGTTCAGCCTAATCCAAAACAACTGCCATACAAAGTTCCACGCTAAAAGTGAGGCAAGGTCGAAAGCCAAGCTGTAAAATATTGACATTTCATGTGTCGTTATAGGTTTTTGGGGTGTTAATTCCGAAAATGACATCAAAGTTATACACAATCGCCACGCGACCTGCTCGTTAGCACTAGCTCGAAATTATTCCTAACATTACTTTTGTTGCTAAAAAAATATTTTAAAAAAATTTAAATCAAAAAAAATTCGCGCTCGCTTCGCTCGCGGATTAAATACTTCAATTCTGTTGTATTTAGCCCAAAACCAAACTTAGTGTCCTACCAGCTAAAGGGTTGTTTCTAAAAATGTGAAAAAATTATCGTTGGTAGAATATATAACAAAATTAAAAAAAAACTATCACACATAAGTTGGCCTTTCAAGTTTGCGAGTGATAGTCGACCAAGTGCCAAAAGTTTTTGGAATTAATAAGAATATGTTTACAAGGTATTAATATGTTTACATATTGACATTTTAGGTGTCGTTTAATAGGTTTTTGGTGATGTTAATTACGAAAATGACATAAAAAGTATTTTATCAGCAGGTTTATATTATTTCTAATAATATAAAAAAAAAAATTTTTCGCTCGCTTCCCTCGCAAATTATATAATTTCATTAGGTTGTATTTACACCAAAACTAAAGTTATTTCTGAAACTACAAACTCTTTAATACATTTGTTTTTTAAACTATACTATTTGGAGATTTTAACATCGACTATGACTAGTGATGAACGATACTTAGTCTTTTAAGGCTTTTAACCGCCTTATTTTTGATGCCTCACGACTGATTCAGTCTTTTAGTTCCCAACCTTTAGTCATAAGACTAGCTTTTTTAGTTGAAGTCTTTTAACGTAAAAAACTGAGCTGTTACTTAAACAGCTTAAAGGATTTAAAAGACTGGCGACTCATTATCTGGGAAGTCGACAGTCGTAAGGTATGTGTTGATAGAATGTAAATATCTCATTTTATCTCCTTGTCAAATGTTATCAAAATGTATTTAGTGGTTTAGGCGTTAATTATTCCTTTTGGTTGATAGGTTACAGAAGAAATATTGAATATCACACACAAACTGCGGTGCGATCCCTTTAACATAAAAGAACTTGAGTCGTTTAAGTCTTTTAAAATTAGCTGGAGTTGGTTAAGTCTTTTAGTATTTTGAAAACAACTCGAGTCGTTTCAGTTTTTAATCTTTTAATAAACTACTAAGTCTTATTAATAAAAACTCGAACTTTCAGTCTTAATTTTAGAGTCAAGTCCTGTAAGATGGAGGCGAATCTTTTTAATAAGCCTTAAAAGACAGTCTCTTTCATCTCTAACTATGACTAACGATAGTAAACCCGTTTTAAATGAATACGTAATGTAAACAATTTTTATACAACCATTTGCATCCAAGCGAGGTGGTTATTAAACAGATGATTTATTTTTCCTTGTGGCGCTGGAATCTATATTTCTCCTTTAGTTACCTTCTTTCTTTGTGACCTCGTTTTTAGGGTTCCGTAGTAATCTACGAACCCTTATACTTTCGCCATGTCCGTCTGTCCGTCTGTCCGTCTGTCCGCGGGTTTTCTAAGAAACCCTTAGTACTATAGAGCTGATATTTGGCATGGTTATCCATATTATTCACGCCGACAGAACTGTAAAGTAAAACCTTAGAAAAAAAATTTTTTTCGGGTGACTCCCATAGACGTGAAAGGGCGATGAATTTTTTTTTTCTCACCAATATCATCAAGTGGGGTGTCATAGAATAGCTTTTTAAAAGATAGAAGGGGTTTACAAAGATAGTTTTTCGATTTAGCACTCTGTTTGCGAATCATAAATTTTTAAAGTGAAAATTTTTGTCAAACACAAGTGTCCCCCCCCTCTACCAGCTAAACGATTGTTTCTAAAAATGTGAAAAAATTCACAGAGGTAGCATATACATCAAATTTAAAAGGAAAACTATAAAACATAAGTTGGCCCTTCAAGTTTGCGAGAAATGGTAGACCAAGTGCCAAACATTGTTGGGATTAATAAGAATATATTTACTAATATTAGATCTTTGGTACTACAGAGCTGCAATTTGGCATGTTCATACATATTAATTGCGCCGACAAATAGAAAAAATAAAATTTTGTAAAAAAAATTTTTTCGGGTGTTTCCCATACATGTGAAAGGGCGATGGTTTTTTTTTCTCGCCGATATCATCGAGTGGGATGTCATAGGATAGTTTTTTAAAAGATAGAAGGGGTTTACTACGAAAGTTTTTCGATTCAGTAGTCCGTTTGCGAAAAATTAATTTTTAAAATGAAAAAAAAATGTTAAATATTTCACGAGCATTTAGCATTTACGACGAAGTTCAGCCTAATCCAAAACAACTGCCATACAAAGTTCCACGCTAAAAGTGAGGCAAGGTCGAAAGCCAAGCTGTAAAATATTGACATTTCATGTGTCGTTATAGGTTTTTGGGGGTGTTAATTCCGAAAATGACATCAAAATTATACACAATCGCCACGCGACCTGCTCGTTAGCACTAGCTCGAAATTATTCCTAACAATACTTTTGTTGCTAAAAAAATATTTAAAATTTTTTTAAATCAAAATAAATTCGCGCTCTCTTCGCTCGCGAATTAAATACTTCCATTTTGTTGTATTTAGCCCAAAACCAAAGTTAGTGTCCTACCAGCTAAACGGTTGTTTCTAAAAATGTGAAAAAATTATCGTTGGTAGAATATATAACAAAATTAAAAGAAAAACTATCACACATAAGTTGGCCCTTCAAGTTTGCGAGTGATAGTCGATCAAGTGCCAAAAGTTTTTGGAATTAATAAGAATATGTTTACAAGGTATTAATATGTTTACATATTGACATTTTAGGTGTCGTTTAATAGGTTTTTGGTGATGTTAATTACGAAAATGACATAAAAAGTATTTTATCAGCAGGTCTATATTATTTCTAATAATATATATTTTTTTAATTTTTTCGCTCGCTTCGCTCGCGAATTATATAATTTCATTAGGTTGTATTTACACCAAAACTAAAGTTATTTCTGAAACTACAAACTCTTTAATACATTTGTTTTTTAAACTATACTATTTGGAGATTTTAACATCGACTATGACTAGTGATGAACGATACTTAGTCTTTTAAGGCTTTTAACAAAGACTCGCCTTATTTTTGATGCCTCACGACTGATTCAGTCTTTTAGTTCCCAACCTTAAGTCATAAGACTAGCTTTTTTAATTGAAGTCTTTTAACGTAAAAAACTGAGCTGTTACTTAAACAGCTTAAAGGATTTAAAAGACTGGCGACTCATTATCTGGGAAGTCGACAGTCGTAAGGTATGTGTTGATAGAATGTAAATATCTCATTTTATCTCCTTGTCAAATGTTATCAAAATGTATTTAGTGGTTTAGGCGTTAATTATTCCTTTTGGTTGATAGGTTACAGAAGAAATATTGAATATCACACACAAACTGCGGTGCGATCCCTTTAACATAAAAGAACTTGAGTCGTTTAAGTCTTTTAAAATTAGATGGAGTTGGTTAAGTCTTTTAGTATTTTGAAAACAACTCTAGTCGTTTCAGTTTTTAATCTTTTAATAAACTACTAAGTCTTATTAATAAAAACTCGAACTTTCAGTCTTAATTTTAGAGTCAAGTCCTGTAAGATGGAGGCGAGTCTTTTTAATAAGCCTTAAAAGACAGTCTCTTTCATCTCTAACTATGACTAACGATAGTACACCCGTTTTAAATGAATACGTAATGTAAACAATTTTTATACAACCATTTACATCCACGCGAGGTGGTTATTAAACAGATAATTTATTTTTCCTTGTTGCGCTGGAATCTATATTTCTCCTTTAGTTACCTTCTTTCTTTGTGACCTCGTTTTTATTAGACATTATTAGCAATTCAACCGTCCATATGCTAGTAGAATTAAGAAGCCAGCTGCATATTTGAACCATGCTGCTACGGAACCCTACAATGCGCGTGTCCCGACACGCTCTTGGCCGGTTTTTTGTA